>VXAB01010093.1:0-92195 GCA_013399175.1 Odontophorus gujanensis | reverse complement strand
CTTGAGATTTCTGGCTTTACAGTAGGGTTATATAATTGCCCATTCTGTTTGTGATCTCAAGCGTGCAAATCTCATCCTCTTCCCCTACACTCCACAACCAACATAGATTTCATAATTACAGTTCCAGTAACTACCACACCAGTTGCATTACATAGTAAAAAAAAAAAAAACAGGGTGCAAGATTATACACTGTAAACTGGGAAAAGAAAAAAAAAGTACAGAGAAGACTGCAGTAACAACTGCTGTGCAACTGCAACTTTTGGAACAAAAATCTGAGTCATGAACATGCAGAAGCTAAGTAACTTCATGGCTAAAGTTTGAGACATCACATTCCTTTAACACCAAGAAACAGGAGATGCACAGCCAGAATACTTTTAGATGAAAGTCACTCAATCATCAAGACAAGCTATTTTGTTATGAATTTTATGCTCTGGTAGCAGCTTAAGATTCTTCCCATCTTATAATTAAGACGTAGAAGAGGAAGAGCATCGTATGACCACACACTATACAACCCCACATTTAAACAGCTTTTCTTCATCTGTTCTTAAGATTAAAATGAATACAAGACTTTCTCCTCCCTTTTCTTAACAATGTGAACTTCTAGTTAAATAATGGAGTGGAAGAGAAAAAAAATCAAGACAACAGCATTCGGAAATAGGATTTTGAGAAGTGAAGCATCAGTGTCATTTCATGTTTTTACAAAAGAAGTTTGTTCTTCCAAAGATGCAGTAGTGCTAGATGCTCAATTTCTACTTAGCAAAGTCCACCAGATCCATTTCAGAGGCTAAACCAAGCCTGACCAAGAGCCTAAATGCACAAGCCACATCTGTAGGAACTTGCAGGTTCTTGATGGCCATTCACTCCTAAGGTAGGTATCTCATGCAATCCCTCCTTTAAATGTATCCACCTGGATTTAACTGAGAATTTTAGTTTTTATTTTCACTTAGAGGATGCTCCAGATCCTGACTGTCCTACCGAGTGAAACTTTCTTTTAGTTCACAGCTTAAGTTCATTCTTGGACAGGCTGCACACACTGATGTCAGATCTACTTTAAGCTTTAATTATAATGGCATGGTTTAGTTTGTTTTTTAACCCTTCTGGGATTTTGAGGGCTTGCTTCTCCATCTGCAGACAAGGACACCACCAAAACAAACAAGTAAGGGTTCTCCTCACTTACGGGCTTGGTGCCATCACTGCTTTTGAAGCACCTAAGTACATCAACAGAGATGAAGGAACTGGGTTTGGTTACCATAGAAGCCCCTATTAGCAGCCTTCCAGTACTTAACGTGGGAACCACCAACACGATGGTCATTTTGCTGAGGTACATGACAGAAGATGCAGTCTTAAATGGGAACAATAAGAAAAAAGTTTCCCTCTGAGTACATCAAAGCAGTGAAAGAGATAACCTAGGGATGTGAGCTCTGTCTTGGTGGTTCTCAATACTTGAATAAGAAAGCCCCAAGCACCCCAGTCTGAACTGTGTCCAAATTTGGTGGTAACCTTGCTACCAGCAGGAGGCTGGGCTGCAGGTCTCTTACATTCCTCTTTAATGTGCATCTATTTCAGTTTTGATTCACCTTTCTTAAATACACATGATTAGAATTGTACATGGGGTTTCAGGGAACATCACCGCGAACTTATAAAATAATACCAGAACCTCCCTAAATCTACTGCAAATGCCTTTCCATTCTCCATATGAAGACTGAAGCCAACTCATGTTTGCAAGGTCACTCACCAGTTCAGTAAATCCTGTGACACAAAACTTCAAACCCACATTACAGAATGTTGCTTTTAACCATCCATAACATACAGGCTAATTTCATACTAACACAATTAATATTTTATTAATTCAGTCTTCCAGATTAATTCAATCTTTCTCATACAACGGCATGATCCTCTTCCTCCGCTACTGATTCTTTTTAATTTTCACCCAAAAATTTCATCAGCATACTGACTTTCCTCATGTCAGTGGTATAAACGGGACCATCTTTCTTCATGATGTTCTCAAGATGAATCTTTAAAGAATTCCACTGAACATTTCTGCCAGTCTGACACTTACACACTCAACGCTCCGTCTCACATCTTCTCCACCCAAGTCACGCACTCTTACCAATTCCTGTCCTCCCAAAACTAATTCCTTCCTATGCAACATCAACTTCTCACTGAATTCCAGATCGGTTTCCTGCTCTGCACTTTTGAAAAACATAAATCTTCTGAGGACAAAAAAAACATCAACCAAGATGATGAATTATTATTATTGTGAAACTTGAGTAAATAAAAACCATGGATTTTGTTTCTTTATGCTTCTCTGCTCTTCCTCAACATCCTTCTTGAGGTGGTTGTCAACTTGAAAGTCTTTCCCTATCTCTTTTCACTCATTTTGCAAGCAAATATCATACACCTTTAAGGCCTCTGACTTAAAGAAACACCAAGCCCACAAATTATTCAAATATGCTCCTTGTACTAGCCTCAACAACTACGCTTAATTAACCTTTACACAATTTGAATCCAAGGTCTTTACATACGATCCTACATTGCTTATTCTTCCATTTGACTAAAACTACATCTATTCATGATTGTTGGATCTAACATTATTTTCCCAAGCAGTCTTCTACAGATTTCCAAAGTTTTTTGGGAATTTAAACTATCATCTAGAATAATAATGTTCATTGCTGAATAAGAGTCTTACTGTTACAGGGAAGGATATTCAGTTACACAAGGTCAGAAGAAAGTAAACGAGCAAGGATAAGTATGAATTTGTAGCCAATTGAAGCAAACATTATCATGAAAGAGAATTGAAAGATCCTTGATTCTAGACTCCATTTCAAGGGTCTCAAAATAAGGTAACACCATATTTCCTCTGATGCACGTTTCTAGACGTTTATTTTCACTAGATGCTTTATAGGGAATACAGGTAATTCCCAGCTGCACTTCCTTCCTCAACTGAATGCCTAAAATGTATGTGTTGCAACAGTCAGAACCCCTTTGCTTAGTTTTAGACTCAAAGGGGGTTTTACTCTACCCTTACTATTACCTTGCAACTCTAATAAATTTACTTCATATGAGAGGAAAAAATTGGACAAGAACATGTAAAGTAACATAAATGTCCTTGTGGCATGACAAAACTCTAAGGTTTCACTGCCAGCTGGCAGACAGACCTGCATAACTCATCCAAAGCTGCACCACTTGTGAAAATAGGATGATTCCAGCACGAGGCCACAGAAGTGTGATAATGCCCTACATCCCCCTATTCAAGATTAATGTGAACTCCACAACCACTAGCAGTTACATACTGATCTTTAGATCACTGAAGGAGAAGCAAATACATTTGTATATGTAAATGGTTTACTCAAATATTCACTGGCTAAGACTACTTTGCACCACTAAGAACCATGCAAATTTCAGAGAATTCTGTAGTGAAGGGAAAAAGAAAACCAAACCATGATCAAATTTTATTCGAAAGTGGAAAAAGCAAAATCCTGTAAACCATTTACTTTGATAGCTATGATAGAACAAGCTGTTTCTATAGAAACCAGGCCACACTTGAACTTAACACTCAGTCATACTTCATCCATTCCCTCCCTCTAGTTTGAACAGCAATGGAACAATAACAATGCATTATCCAGGGTTATCCTTTACAAAGCAGTATTTAAGAAGCACTGCTCCTCAAATTAAATTACCATTTGGATTTCATCACAAGTAACAAGTAGAATACTGCAGATCCCAGCTTCCCAGCAGAGCTCATGTATCATTTACTGTGTTCATTATAAGCATTCTTAGGACAACGCTTGGGGTTGCATTTGTTTTGCCTTTTTTGTTGGTTTTGTTATTTCGTTTTTTTGGTTGGTTGGTTAATTACTTTTTGCTTTTAGCTTTTTGGGTATTTTTGGAAGTGGGACCTGGTGCTAGTTAAGAATTTTAACTGAAAACCACTTTTAACAGAAAAGCAAAACCAGAATAACCTTATCTTGCAACAGACTATGCATTAGTGAAACCTTTTTCAGAAACTGGATCAAATAAGAGCCACAAATGCCCAGTCAAAAATGATTAATCTCCCAGTAGCTAGAGATAATGGCGACTCAGAGAAAGATCTATGCTGATAATTCATTGGCTGGAGATGGGACAATTCACTGTGCACACGCAAAACAGATTTCTATCATATTATGAAAGAACTGTCTAAATCCACTGCAATCATAAGGCGTAAATTAAAAGATCTGGAAGACCATGCTTGGGAATTGGGATGTAATATAAACAGGAAGAAAAACAGGAACAGAGAGATAACCACATGGCAACCTAGGCTGCTACTGTGAAAGCTCATCCTTTTGATGCAGTGTTGAAATAAATCTATTATCATTTCGAAATAATTTGACTAAAGCACTGAACAGAGGAACCAACACACTAACAGCTAACATCAGATTTCAGTAGACATTCTTTGAAGAACATACCCTGTGAGGTGTGACTGAAGGAGCTGGGGCTGTTCAGTCTGGGGAAGAGGAGGCTGAGGGGAGACCTTATTCTGCCTTTAAATACCTGAAAGGTGATTGCAGTGAGAGTGGGGTTGGTCTCTTTTCAGTGGTAACAGGACAAGAGGAAATGGCATCAAGTTGCACCAGGGGAAGTTTAGGTAGGATATCTGGAAAAACTTCTTTATTGAAAGGGTCGTTAAGCACTGGAATAGGCTTCCCAGGGAGGTGGTTGAGTCACCATCCTGAATGTGGTGCTCAGGGACATGATTTAGCCATGGGTTGTTAGTTAGGGTAGTACGGTTGTGGTTGGACTTCATGATCTTGAAGGTCTTTTCCAACCTGAGCAATTCTATGTTTCTATGATTTCAAAATACGAGAGTGGAATTAATAGTATGTCAAGTCACAATACATACACAACAAGTTGATACTTGAAGACCCCTTAGCTCTGGTACTGCTTCCAGGAGGGTCTCCCACAGAACTGTCCCCCCCAGAGCCCTGGTCTGTCACACCAGGCAGAGGGGAAGCAGCAACATGCACAGATTTGTGAGTTTCTGCAGGACGTGTACAACATGTCCTGAAGATACGAAACAGAGAAGATCACTACCAGTTTTCTTTATGAAGTGAGAAAGACAGTGAGTAGGAACATGAAGACATCATCTGTTTCTCTTCTTTCAATCTCTGTCTGCCTAAAAATATCTCCTAGTGACACACATCCCAGCATTTGACTGCAGACCTTAAAAGCAGTATCAGTGCCATCTGCGTTCCCCTCCTGCCATGTTTTCTCAAGAGCTGACACTGGGTAAGCACAGCACCTTGTTTTCACCCTCTCATATCAGTAGTAATTAAAGCTTAGAAGTTCATTGCATGTGAATAACAATAAATCCAAAGGAGAGTAAGAGTCTAGTGTTAATTCTGATCTAATTTAACATTTGATCCGAATTGTTCTACAGAGGGAGTACTTACACAGTATTTTTAAATTTTGTTTAGGACAGTTCAGTCTCATTCCTAAAAAGAGAAACACAAGATCATCAAGTCTGTGAATGCCTTGTCTTGTGAAATGCTTAACAGCTCAGATTTGAAATAAATAGTACTGCTGCTGTTAGCAAAGGAAGAAATACAATTTGAAGGGAATAGCTCCATAAATAGTTGCTTTTTCAAGTCCAAAGGGCAGACAGGTACACCTCATATCCGTTCTTGATCCCCAATTATTTTTTTTCCTCATCTTTAACCAGTTTTATGGGTCTAAATTTTAGTTTAGCTCACATTCCTACAAGCTCCAGATGCAGCTGTTCCATGGTTACAAAGAATAAAGAAAAACTAATGGTGGGCTGGGGAAAGCATATTGAATGGTCTGTTTATGCACTGTGAGAAAACAGAGGCAGAAATCTGAATTTCCTGCTGCATAAAGGAAATCTCACAAAACACGTTCAATATGACTGGACTTGGAGGTATTAGAATTTTATAACAGAATAGGTCAAGACCATACACAAAGCTGAAAGCAATCTTTCAGTTACAGACTAGGCAAACACATACCAGCTGCGATCTACTCAGAAATTAAGTTCAATGAGGAAAAAAATGAACAAGAGAAATCATTTAAAAATATAGAAGAAACTGAATATTTCAAGAAAAATGCTATTAACGAGAAGCAATCCAACGAGCAATATAGCAATCAACACATGGCCATAGGCATCATCTAGTTCTGCACACTAATTTTCAGAAAAGAAAACTGAAGCTCTTCCCAGCAGATTTCATTATTTCTGAGAGGAACACTCACTCATCTTAACTCAGCACAAGACAGATTGTCAAAAATTACCACAAGACAGGCAGGCGATTTATCAGTAAAAGGTAGTATTAAGACTTCCTATAACAGCCCAATGATTTCTACGGTTTTAGGTCTAGGTTTTGGAGTAAGCATGGCGATATAGAAAGAAGCTGGTTTTGCAGATATATTCCCCCTACATAGAATTCAAATGGTAGATGGTATAAATACTATCTACAACCTCTGAAGTCAACAGAGTGTTTTTAATGTAGCACTAACAGCACTAAAACTCTATAATTCAATAGGTATTGAATGAGAAAATTTAAATAATTTAAAATGGAAAATGAAAATTCAATTTTAAAGATGCATTGGGTTAATCACTATTACAGAACTCCAAAATTTAGCTTTTTTCCCTACTCCCACTTATTCTCAGGTATTATGTGAGACAGCAACAGTAATTAAGAATTACTTCAATATTAGTGTATTAATTTTTCAGTTTCCACCCATAGGGTGAATACCCTGAAAGAATAGTACCCACACAATATAATGAAGGCAGACAGTACATTTTTGTGTGGCTTATCCAGATGATATAAAGACAAATGGTAAATTAGGAAGGGCTCACCTGTCACTGAAGGTCTAGGCTCACCTAGAACTCCACAGGGAAGGGATCTCCAACAAGAGATCCTTTCCTAGTGGTGGTCAGCCCTTGAGTGGGGTCTGGGAGAGGTGGAGCCAGACTCCACCCCTTCCAATCTCACAGGTGAATTGCCTTCACCTGTGCTCCTGCAGCTGACTCAGTGCTCAGCTCAGGTGATCAATCAGTGGTTCAGGCCATGATTCAACAGTTCCCATACACACCAAAAGATAACTAACCAATTTAGAAATTCCTTGGGGAAAAAAAAAAACACCCATCTAGAATATAAAAAATAAAAAAATAAAATAAAGACGTGCATTTATTTTAGAAGGGAAGCAAGGTTGAAACCACCCCTTAGTTCTTTACAAGAGAACAAAGATTCCTGATGTGATGCTATTCCTTGGACACAAATCAATCTCCCTCCAAAGCCTATTAAGATTTGCTTCTCTTCAGGCCCCTAAACAGAACCAGAGACAACCAACTACAAAAACAGACTGGTTTGGAACAGAAAGGAAATAACAAGGAAACAGTTTTCTGAATCCATTTTTGTTTTCTGTTGTATTTTCTCTTGCAATACCTGTTGCTTTACATGGTTTTAACACAGTTTTTTGTGTACATAAAAGCACACTGCAACTAAGTAAAGGAATTATAGCTGATATAAATGCTATCTGTCATTTAAACTAGGCACAGCTTGAAATATTCTAGGAAAAACCTGTCACTCCCTAAAGACAAATATAGAGTGACGTGGTCCCCTGAAGTCCAGTCAAATAACATTCCTGCAAAACAGCTCTAAGCTCTTAGCAAAACTAACGAACACAAAAAAAATCCCTAAGATTTTAAGAACAAACATCCCAGCAACTATGCCAGCAACATAAGTTGGCAGTTTATCACTCAGGAGTCATTCTGGAACCCTGCTGTCAGCTACTTCACCTCATATGGCTCTTCATCTTGGTCAGCACAAAACTACTAAATTTTTCAAGCCCTGGGAGTAAGTATCAAAAATAAAATGGAAAACGTCTTAAGTATTTTTAAGACATGAAAGAGGCAAAGAATTGCACCTTGAATTAGAGGCGTATTTCTGTTCATTTGAGTGGAAATACCATAAAATTAAATTTTTATTGTTGAGCTAAAGATTCCTGGCTTGTCTGGGCTTACTGTGAAAGATGGCAGCCAGCCAAAGTTTTGCCACTCCAAAGCACTACCTGAATCACTGAGCTGTGATAATTAAAGGTAAGAGATAGGGTATTATATATATATATTTGTTTCTGATGCAGAAGAAAGATAGCTTAAATTTTAATCAAAATGGATGTTTCAATGACCACAGACCTTGTTTACTCTAGCAAAAGCTAGATATGAACGAGAAGAACTTTTTAAAATTGCTTTCCTCCTAAAACAGCCTAGAGAAAACACTAAAACACATGATAAGAGATCAAGGATTGTGATGCAGATGCCAATTTATTCAGAATAAAACTCATCAAGAGCAAACAGCTTGCCCTTGACTTATGTCTGTACTTCACAGAATAATTAACAACTCCTTATACTGTGTTTTTTCCCTCCCCTCAAGAAATTACTCTTAATGTGCTACAAAATTGTAAAACGTGTTCATATAAAGCTGGGATATTTTTGTTCTGTTTAAACATTGTGGCACAAATTTATTCCCAGGCTAAGCCTGCTGAAGTCAAGCAGTTCAGGCTGAAGATAATGGAATGATACCACAAACAAGGTTTGATCCAGTTACTTATGGTGCCTGCATTCTTCGCTGAATTCTAAAAAGCACAGATTACTCACCTTGCTGTTACTGCATGCTAGTCAGGTGCATGTGGCCTCCCAACCAGCTGGCAGTCTAATAGCAACTCTCATTTCCATCACGAAGCGCATTCATCAGTGCAGGCTGGCTATCTACTAATGACTGGAACAGTTAAAGCTGCCCCTTCGTTATGGCCTCCTGTACTGTTAGGCCTTCTATAAAGTAAAAAGCATACAGTTTACCAGTTGTTAACATACTGCTCAACTTCCTTGGTAGATGTCGTTCCAGATGTAACACCTCTGTATGGCTGCTTTACGGCTCCAAAATGAGTTGGATCTGCCTGTCAAGATGCCATGAAGTCATGGTATGTTCTAACAACCTTTTTCATCCAGGAAGTCTTTTCCCAAAGACAGTTAGGTTTTACTGAGGAAAATCTAATAAAAGCTTTTCAGATAGCACATTCTTAAAACCTTTTTTCTTCTGTCTTATTTAGACACAGTCTACATTAAAAAAGCATCATATTACACAAAAAAAATTTGGAGGGGTTGGAATGAAGTTATCTATAGACATAAACCTAAAAAACCAACTAAAATTTAAGAACCAATTGATATTTGAACACCTTTATTAAGTATGAATATCATTTTGGGTCTTGGATCTCACTAAACCCTTAACGTGAGGGGAAAACAGTGATACACCTTCCTGAAGAGATTACAGTCTTAATTGGAAGTGATTACAGGCAACACCAGTCAGAGCTCTCCATTCTTACTGCATCAACAACTACATTATAATGAGCCATCTGCTCTGTGTCAAAGTAGTGAGTAAGGTTGGCTTCTGTGAATCTGGGGCAATATGTGTTCTAGCTTGCATCTCAATCATGGTTTGCAAAACACTATATATGGACAACTACAGAGGCAAGTTATTGAAAGCTCCTCCATGTATATGCTTCTTACCTTTAAAAAAAAATGAGAAAAAATAGTACAGATTCCCTAAAGTGATTTGTTTGAATATAAATACATAAGGCAACTGAAGAATAAGTCATCTAATAGGCTCCTTTCCCCATACACTGTAAGAATAAAATAATTTCACACACGTCACATTACAAACCCTTAGCCCACCCCTCTATGTTTTTAAGGCTTGTGGACAATACAGCCAGCAGATGTGACTCACCACAAAGCCTGCTGCAAAACACCCAGTGCTCACCTACACCAGAAGAACATTCCCTGGCCTTTTGCCATGGCATGTCCCTTGGTCTCTACACGTCTGCATTCCCTGAGATATGGACATGACCTGTTTCTCATCCTCTTGTTTCTCATGCAATTAGACTGTCAGCTTTTTAAGACAGTTACTTCTTTTATTTTACACATATTTATAACACATCTAAGCTACAGCTCCTTTACAGAGTAAATTTGAAAAACTAAGAGTGTTTTACAAACTCAGTGGCAGATTTTCAAAGACTCTCTCACCCTCTTGTTTTACTAAGGTAAAGGGTATTACTGTCTAGAGAGATAGCATCAAGGACAGACCATGTTATGATCAACCTCACAAGTACCACTGGTTATGACTAACTGTAGTTAGTGGAGAATTACTTCCCCAGAGACTTACTAAACTTTCCTGATTATCTGACGTAAAATCTTAAAAGAGCAAACACACTCTCCCCAAAACAAAAAAAGACGATTCTTTCTTATTGAGACTTGCATGTTCAATGCAGAATTGTCAAAAGATTAATGTTTCAGTTATGATGACCAATCCTTAACAGGAAGGATTAAAAAAAAAATCAAGACAAAGAAAAAACCTGCATTTTTCATTACAAAAAGAAAGACGCCATACCTTCGCAGTTGCTATGATAGAATTGTGAAAGCAGCTCCAGCTACAATGTTAGAGAGCACAGACTTCAGCAAGCTCTCTGCCAGGAAACACAACTCTTTACTATGAATTTTTCAGTGCTGGAGGGAAATAAGTTTATATGTATTCTTGACTGAATGATAACTGTGTATTCAACTTGTTGACAACACTAACATTGATTACAGCCAACTGATTTTCTCACTATTTACTAGGTCACAAGTGCAGCACTGTAGTTGAATTGTGGATATGACTACTTTCCACAAAGGTTCAAGCATGTATTCACAAGACAGTATAGAAAATACAGCTGCTCTCCATGAAGAGAATGGAAGTCCACACAGTCAGAACTGTTTCATTCTTCCTAATAGTTTGGGAGACAAGTCATTACACAAAGTTGAACGGAGGATCTGGCATTTAGAAAGAAAAGTGCATTTGTCATACAAAACAGCTATCAAGAAAACTATTGTCTTAAGCTACCCACGGCTCACTTAAGTATTCAGCTGAAGAGTCAATCTGCATCAACCTGCGACTAGTGATACTGGCACTCAGTGGTGCTAAGGGCACCCGCAGCATCATCTGCTTTTCATATTAACATTCTCGCTCACATTAGTTTACAAATAACATAATGAATTCTCATGTGCATATAACTGTATTTCATTGATTACCTCAACAGGCAAGACTGTTTACTTAAAACAAACAGCCTCTCAAATTATACAAAGTAAGTGCTGCGTGACTACTGTGTAGGATTTGTATTACAAATTGAGGGCTTGTGTCACGGGATAAGCAAATGCTGTGTCAGATATGGTCTGGAACCCAAACACCACCACATTATGGGGAAGTGCAATCCTGAGTGCCACTTCTGAGATAGCCTAAAAGGAGCCTAAGGGGTTCTTAGTTATGAAAATGGCCATAAATATCCATGGCCACTATATCCAATAAATAAAACCAAGGTACCAACCATCTTAAGTTACAGATCTTCCACAGAAACATCGGTTAACATACATAACATATTATGGCCCAACTAAAAGCTCTTTCAAAATATCTGTGCCAAAAGATTCTGTAGTTTTTCAATTAATACCCAAGATTATACTCTGTCCTTGCAAAAACTAGTTTCATACTTTAAGAACAGCAGCACAGAGAGCAGCAGAGATAGTAAGAACAACTTCTTCTCAAAACCCATGGTATTCTGGACCTTCCCAGTGCACGGCTTAAAGGTAGGATTAAAAAGTACAATTAGCTTTACATGCAAGAGCTGAAGCAGCTGATCATCTCCACCTACCTCCCCAAGTGCATTCGCAAAGTCATCAGGGTACTGTTGGCACGCTGAAGAATGAGCTATTACTGTGATTACCTGTAGACTCTCAAATCACAGAAGTCTGTGCCACATTCTTACAACTACATAGGAAAGATTGTGTGTACACTCACATCAAGCAGTATCGACCTTACAGTCTTGCATCCACCCTAAATATTGAACAGAGAATACTTTCTCTGTAATTCTTTCCTTTTTCCTTAGATGCCAAGAGAATGGATGACATCCACATTAACTAATGTTACGCTACACAACACAAGGATTCCAGTTTATTATTTACACTGCAATCACTTACATGAACTATAGTAGGATATGTAACAGATAAATGTAATAGAGCAATCTTCAACACACTGCATATCAAAAAAGAACAGGCGACTGTGAAGATACCTTATAAAAGTCTGTGCAAGAAAAATTATCTGAAGTTTCAAAATCAATCAAACACAGGTGCTCTTAAGAAAACAGTGAAAATGACATCAATGTTTTGGATTTTATTTATTTCCTATGGAAACTACAGCAGATAAAAAGAGCACAATAACTCTCTGGTAGAGCAAGTTTTCAGCTACAAAATGCTATTTTTCAACATAGTCACTACCATTAGCTCTACATTTTCACCAGTGTTGAACAAGGGCCTGCATGCCACACTCAAAAATCTGCACCAGTGGAGGTGACCACTGTCCCTGTCACTGCCCCCAAAATGCATCACCCACTGCCTCACTGTGCTCACACACCCACAATTTGGTCTCCATAAACATTCAGCAAGCGCCAGTGTATCAGTGGATGCCATTTTTTCTGCATGGCAGAATTCAGCCATATGCCTTTGCTTCATCCACACTTCCATGTCAGATGCCATTGTGTCAGTCTGCCCCTCTGCTGTCACCGGTCGCACAACATGAGATGGCACAGTGGTGGGAAAGTTCCACCTCTACTGCCATGTCTCCAACATCCACCTCTGACACCACAGGCCAACATCATAAAACAGGAGACACTGCTTTCAGAGCATCCCCTGTATACTGAGTCAATCTGATCGCATTATAATGAAAAATAACATTCAAGTCACATTCAACATCTATGAAAGACTTACATACATTACTTTCAGCATTCAATTTTAATAGTACGTTGATTCTACCTACAACATTAAGAATCTGAAGAGAGAAAGGTAAACTGAGACAGTGCTTCAGTCCTTCATGCTGGAATGCTTGCCAGCTCTCACGTCTGAACTCCTGAAGCTTATGAGTATTTTCTGCAACTCAAGTATTACTGAAGTTCTGCAGACGATCCCTCTACCTTTCCTAATTAAAGACTCTGCTAGAAACAAAAACAAAAATGAATAAAGAAAGTGGTAATATTCCATCAAACACTTCCATAACTATTAATTACAATATTACTTCTGTATCGTTAAGAAACTACCTGTGGTAAATGCTAAGTTGTAAGCAAATTTCTGTGTAACATATTCACGGTCAAACAAGTGAACCCAACACAACCTCCCCTAAATCAGTTTCTACAAATTTCAGTTTTGCTAGATCTAACTTCTAATGCAGGATGTAAAATTACATGAACACAATATAGAAGAGTGCTGCATCATTGTGCAATGCAGAAGTGGAGAAACAGAACTGAGGAGAAAATAAGTTTAACAAAAAGAGGAAGGAAAAGTACTAAAGTGAAGAAAGACAAAATACCATCCAAGATCATTGCTAGCATCTAACATCACCAGAGTGTGACTTTGCTGCAACCCTATGCTGGAGACCAGAGAAAGAAATGAAGTCTGCATGGGGTGCCTCAATTCCAGACTTGCATGTTTTCCTGCCTTTGATTGATGACTTTTGCTCCTGAAAATGAAGGCTGTTTGACACAAGTCATGATGCCTCTCACAATGATTCTTACTAAATTACTTCTTTTGCCTCATTAAAACCAAGTACTAAGTTCTACTAACCACTTACCTCACACAGCCTCTAAGCTTCTTCAGTCTTACTCATCTGCCTTATAGTACAAGGAAGATGTCAACTCCCACAGTGCTTTCCCATTTTTTTTCTTGTATCAACTTAAAGATTAAGCCCATTTACATCCAAGAAAGCAGTTAAAGTTGGTACGTGGCTCATTTGTGTTCACTCTATTTTGAAAAACTATTAAATAAGAGTGCCATTTTACCCAGAAAACAGTATTACCATGCTTGCATATATATACCTGACTTTTATGTTTTTCCTTTAATGATTAATTAAAAGCAACTCCAAATACATTATTTTCTATGTCAGCGTTCAACAGTAAATAATTCACCACGTGTATTTCCATTACAGATCAAGTTGAAATCAAACACCAGTGCACTAAGTCTGGGCTGCAGGGAGTCCTGAAAGAATACAACTTCAATCCTTATTTACATGTTCACCATCAATACAACAAAACACGAGGAGGAGAGAAAGAGAGAAATACATTTATTCAGAACTCTGCAAATTGCAACACAAAACCAAATGTCTCTTGCCTACTAATTATTTCTTTTGTGGTCTGGTAGCAGCGCTTTCACAGAGGGATGGTACTTGTGGTAAGCTAAATGAGTAGTGGGACACAAACCAAGAGAGTATTTCTCCCTGTTTTGCTATAAACTACACTTGCAGACGCTCCTTAGTTAAAAATTTCCAGTTTCCCAACAAAGATACAGTGGTAATTAATACCTCCTTTCCGTTACGCTGTTTGTTTCATCAAGGAAGGAAGTATAACTGACACTGCAAACCACAAAAGAGTAATTTTTCATTTGTTCTCTCCCCAGTGAGCCAGCAGTCCTCAGGATGGACACTGAGTTTCTGAGCAGCCACCAACCCCATAGGAGATGATTGCAGGACAGCCCTGGTAGCATCCCTGCCTTCTTGTGAGGGTAGGCACTCAGACTGCAGGCTGTTTGGGTGCCACTGCCTGAGCGAAAAAGGTTCTCCTCCAGGGCTGCACCTTTATCAGGAAGCATTAAACAGAAAACCAAAGAAATATGAGCACCAACGAGGCACTAGTTGATATCCTGACATTGCCATCAGTCGCTTCAGAAGTGCACACAATTTTCAAACCATTTTTCACCCGTACAGAATTCAGTTGCAGATTAACACTATTAAATATATATAGGGAAAAGCATACATCCTATAAGCAAAGTAGTAAGACTAATAGATTTAGTTGGACATATCACTCTAGAGATGAGTGCAATATAGAAGTACGCTCTACACACAGAGACTCGCAGTTTCAGCTTAAAAAACATTTTTCAGCAGTGCCATTCAGCGGCACTGGCTCACTGCACAAAACATAAAACTACTGAACCAACAACTTCCAAAATTAACAGATTTTCCACCAACAGATACAAAACAGTAACTATCGAGTAGCATAACAA
The DNA here is from genome assembly GCA_013399175.1 of Odontophorus gujanensis. NCBI lineage: Eukaryota > Metazoa > Chordata > Aves > Galliformes > Odontophoridae > Odontophorus > Odontophorus gujanensis. The sequence continues at coordinate 77,080 of VXAB01010093.1, read as the reverse complement.
GCACTCTGTGTTCAGATGCAGCCAAAAGTCTTACAGTTTCTGAGCAAGAGTGCTCAGGATGGAGAGGCACTTTCAGTTACTCCAATAAATCAGTTCGTTGTTCTGTCATTTCTTTTTTTTTTTTTGTTTTAATTACTTTTTTAATATCAGAGCAATTGTTACTAACCCAACTCTTTTTCCCCCTTTGCACACATTCAACATGAAAGCAATACCAAATGCAAAACAAATATTTAATTTCCAGAAACAACACTGCTTACATCCCCTTCCATAAAAGGGAGCATTAAGTGTTCATAAACTATAAATAATTGATATCTCCTCACAGATTAGATCTCTTTGGGTACAATCAAGGGTTGCAGTTACTTTTTGTTTTTATTTTTTAAACAGTCACAATGGTTTCAGTTGCTCATGAAACAGTAAGACTACATTTCTGGCATTCACTTCAGACATATTCAGAAACACATTTTTAGAGAAAGGCAAACCCAGGTTTACTGCGTTACTAATACACAGTGCCACAAGGAATGTTATGCTAGCACTGACCAAGGCTTTCCATTTAAGCCCTCTGCCATTGATCACACTCCATACTCAGACTTCTACTGCTAAAGCTGACATTTCCTACAGGTATCTCACTTAAAATAGAATTTGCTTTGTCAAACAGGACCAGAATGAAATAACCTCTTCCAAGAGCAGTGAACAGATGAAGAAAAAGGATATGAATTTTCACGTGTTATAGCTAGGAGATCCAGTTTTAACAATTTCTAAACAATTGTATGAAGACAAATAAACTAAAAGATCCAGTGGTGCAGCTGGTATGGTAAGCCACATGTTCAACATCTGTAGGTAATGGATGCTTTGCCCTCTAGATCAGGAGGTAAGTCCACCTATTTAGAACTATCTAGGCAAACATATTAGAACATGCTTAACACATCTCTGAATCCTTCCTAGAAGAATTACACCTAAAGAGAGGTTTCACTTTTGCATATGGCATTTTAGCTGAGCGGTTTCCAAATAATTCATTGGGCAACACCACTGTCTATTTCAACTGACAGTTAATTAGATGCAGACTCCATAAAAGAGTGAAAACAACAGAAGAAGCCATCCACTGCAATACAGAGATGCATACAGAACAGAGTAAACCTTTACAGGAGCTTTGCAAATCAGATTCCTTCATGAATCATCCTATACCATTACCTTTGTTTTGTTTTCTTGTTCCTTGGGAATAAAACAGAACAAATCACCAGAAAACATATCACATCACCTTTCCTGTAAGACAGTGATTGGTCAGGAAGCCAGAAACTAATCTGTTTCTGAAAGGTGAAGAACTGCTAATGCAGCACTCTGATGGCTCCGCTTAATCCCTTGTCTTCTCCCAGCTGCTGAGATGCCGCTTGCACTTTGCCCTCCCCACCTCACCCAGCATTTCAGTTTTCCTAGCACTGTCCTTATTTCCTTTCTAACTTATTCCTCTTTCAGCAGTATTTTCTACTTTCCAGCACCCAGTGCTGGGTGACTCATTTGTGTTCATACTCTTATCTGGCATTATACACTGAAGCACTTTCCTCCAATTTAGTCTCCTACATATCTGACAATTCATTTCACTGCAGGTAGCTCAGTCTAAACATAATGCAAAACACACATTTTCCTTTCCAGCTCCTGTCCTCTCCATTTTTGCTGGTGTTGCAAGCAGCTGCTCCCCACAATTTTCATGAATCACGCTCATCTTACAATTTCAGGACAGCCTTGATTATTTCCAACTGTTGTAACCAGACAGAAGCTGGACAACTTCTCCTTACCAGAAATCCAAGTCTAACACAGTTAGATTTGTCTGACCATAATAAGGAAATTGTCCTAGTAACTCAAGGGCGACAAGGAAATACAAACACTCTACAGTTAAACCACAAAAAGATAGTACTGCTGCCTATTATTACAGCCAGTGATCTTGGAACATCACCTATGCACTGTTAGTCTTCTTGCAAATATCACAGAAAAATATCAGGAGGAAAGAAGTAGATAATGTTAATTTTGCAGCTGACATACCCAGTATTCTTCCCGAAAAGAATGGCAGCACAGGATAAAGGTTAAACCTACGCACTGGATCATTAAGTGCACATGCAGGAGCAGCTGCCAGCGTGACACAAAGATAAGCAATCTTTTTTTTTTTTTCTCCCCATGAACTAAGAAAGAGACAGTGAATGGATGTATTAAGAAAACCAGCATTCCATTTATATCTTTGCAGATCATTCTGGAAACGCATAAAAGGGGACGGAGAAAAGAATGCTGCAGTAACTACACGATGAGATGAGGAGAACTTGGAGAGCGTGAGCTGAAGGAGCAAGCAAAGAAAACTTATGTTGCTCAGTGTAACACTGAAAGAAGAAATTGGAGAGCTTTAGATAAAAATCTCATTAAGGCCTTTCAATTGCATCCACACAAAATTGGCACTCAGATGACAGGCCCAAATGATGATCTGGAAACTGATGCTGCCCAAGAAAAGCAGAACAGGGCTTCAGCTAAACAAAAACACAAAGAAAAAGTGAGATGTTAGCTTCACCAGAAGGCAAGCCTGCACCAAAGAGGTTTTCACAAAGCTGGCAGATTTCCCCACCTGTGTCCAAAGAGAAGTTTGGTAAGGTCAGAGAGAGATGGAGTAGACACATACACAAACACTACTGAGAAAAGTCCCAAGGGTGGTGGTGGGAAATCTCTACAAGGAATCTGTGAGTGAAAAGGAGCTAATGAGTCATTAAAGGAGGATGCAATAAAGATACTGCAGTAGGAACAAGAGAAAATGATGTTAGAGCATCTCTGAAGGACAGATACCTCAAATCTGTTATCATCCCAAAACATTTATGGTCATGTCTGGTTGCAAATCTACAATAGATAGTGAGGCATTTGTCTCATTTAGAGGTTAGTAACAAGTGTTTTATTCAGTGAATGCTGAATAAAGATATAAGATGCAGCAGAAGATTACATCTCCCTCAAAGATTTACAGGCTTGAAAAGGCATAGAAGGAAGACCAAAAGCTTTACATTATCTTTAGTTGATAACAGCAGAACAAAGACTTAATAGGAAACAACAGTTTACAGAACAAAATCGCATTTTCATCTTTAAAGAAGCAAAACTTACATTAGCACAGTGAAAGACAACTTCTTAAGGATAAATTAACAAGTTTCAAGGGAAAGATTAAATATGTTCAAAGAGAAGTAACTACAGACGGAAGGCAGCACAAAAAGGCAGCATCTCTGTCAAGGTGGGTTTCCAGAAATAAAATATGGCAAACCATCTGGATACAGAAAGAGGGAAGTCATCCAGGTTCAGTCTCAACACAGATCAATTAACTAAAACATCCCATTTCCACACTTATGTTCCTTATATCTTCTTTGCTTTCTACTTGAAATATTACAGTACACTTTGAAATTTTACCTCAACCTACATTTAATTGAAAATTATTTCAAGGTAACTTGCTAACCACAAAGCTGTCTTTCAGCTTAAGAATGTGGTAAATTTATCAGGCACCTTGACTTTCCAGCATATTCTGCTGGCTAGCCAATACAGATAAAATACGTACCCTCACAGAAGTCATACAGAGGAGAGGGGTGGCTTCATGATGAGTCAGCAAAAGAAGAAAGCTTTCACTTACTTGTTGCTTACTGGAGAAGTCATGTAGTCACAAAACAGAAGTAAACTGGAATGCTAGAAGCATCCCTGTGCATAGCAGAACTTGGGAAAAGCCCTGATGAAGGAAGCTCAGAAAAAGGAAGATGCAGCAGCTTGGCAAGGGGCACAGAACAGTTTCCACCTGGCGCTGTGGGCTGTGGTAATCTACAAAATCTCCATCACTAACTAATAAAGAAATCAAAAAACAACACAAACACCTCTGTTTCTCTCCCACCAGATGATGACCTTCACGACACCTGAATTAACACAACTTTTCCCACAGCTGGGCCATGGATCTTAGGATTCAAAGGCCAAGCAAAACTCTAAGGAAGAAAAGCATATTTTAACAGTATTTTGTCAATTGTTCACATATAAAACTACCAAAAAATAATTATCCTATTTATCATAATTATCTGTTGGCATGGGAAATTAAATGTAAATTTAACAAGTCGTGACTTGGGATCTGTTTAAAAAGAAACATTGCAGAGAATATTCACTCAAACTCCACATGATTTTCTGGAAGTGTTTATGTTTTTTAAATCATTTCCTCCAGGGATTATCAAAATTACTAAAAGGCCATTTTGCAAACGCATTAAATCAGCATGACCTTCCCTTCTCATGGCTTCTATTTGAAAAAAATATAAGGCATCATTTTCATTAAAATGCAGAACTTCTGAAGGTTTACTTTCCTAGAATACTACTCAAACTCTTTATTATATCTATAAAAGCTTTATGGATGGTGTATGTGTTTTATAATTCTTCATTTCCAGCACAAAAATTCTACCTTTGAGAAATAGGCATGCTTGATTTTTTCTGTAAATCTACCAAGATCAAAAGTCACCGGGTATAAGCAGTCATTCACATTCCCTTGATATGGAAATCCCACACAAGTGGCTTTTCTTTATTCACTCACTGCATGCTCACACTTAGTACTAGAACAGCAAAGCAAAAAGGACACACAAGAGCAGTCCTAAGTACGAACATCATCTAAAATGCTGTCAAATCATCTGAAATACTGCTTGTTAATTTCACAACCTGCCACAAGAATGACACTGATAGCACACAGATGTTAGTACTGCATATTTAATGTGACATCATCTGTATGTGAGAAGCATGGGACACAGCGCCCAACCTTGGCAGATAAAACCTGAGAATGTTAGCTGTGTTTTATCATTCATCAAAAAACCTCAGTTGTTTGATAAAAAAACAAATCCAGGGGAACAGATATTTAAATACAAGATTACTTATTTCACAGCTATAGCGAGGTCTAGCGACAGCTTGGCCACTCAAGTGAAGAATCCAACATGAAGCACAAGCCAATGTTCACCCAGCCAGAGACAAAACCACTCACTGACGACCCTTTCCTCTTCTGTGACTGAAGAAGAACACAAACACTGGTTCCAGACTGTCTTCCTTTCTAGCAGTTATTTCTAAATTCCACTAAGACACATAACTCAGAGATGAAAACCAACCTCATAATATCAATTTTCAGAAATGTATCCATCAGGCAGCAGCATGTTTTAGAGAACTGAAACAGAAGTTGAACTTCTCAAATATAAGACATTTTGATGGTGTCTGTAACTTTCCCTTTTTTTTTTTTTTTTTGTTTGTTTTCTCCAGCTCCTTTCATGAGCCTGGATGCTTAAAATAACGTTAGGAACCACACCAACAGAACCCCATTAAACAGACTATATACAAGTTCACAAAACACAGGTTAATATATGTATGAAAGGAACAAAAGGTTAACTTCTGACTCTTGAAGATGAAAGGAAGAACATAACATTACACAAGCATTGTTAAACTACCTTTTTCCTGTTATGAGCACCAAAAACGAGAAAAAAACTTGCCCTTGCTTATTATTTTTGCATTTTAACATTCTCATCATTCACCTCTATCCAATGCTTTGCATTTTGGAAGAATTATTCTCTTTCCTTGCTGAGCATTTTAACTGAAGGGTCTTGCTATGTAAGTGCTTCTTAACCCATAAAATAAACTTCTCTCTCCTACCGTTACCTAAATAACTGAAATATAATACAAAGAAAGAAAATTGTTCATCTAAGCCAAGTTTCCCAGTGAATGTATACATAATCAAAAGTGTTCCAACTACAAGGAATGCAGAAATGCTAGATTATACTGAAAAAACTTCACAGGTAGATCCTCAAGCTACTATTCACAGACAAACGTGCTTTAAGAATTACAAAACATTTAATTATTTACAGACCTTAAAACACAAGGAATCCTGAAATAGTTGAAAGTTCTTATTCAGGGTTTGTCACTGTTACAGAGCATTCTGATAAGCTCAAGTTGCAGCAAGGGAAATTCTACCTGCACACACAGATGAACTCACAGCAAACCTGGTTTACACTCTGCTACAAGTTGCCCCAAGAGACCCCAGGAGGCAATGGAATCAGCATCCAAGACACACACAGCTCAAGCAAGCAAGGCCCGAGCAACCCAGTGGTTACTTCAAGCTGCTCTCGTAGCTTGCTCGGCTTGGGGCTAGAGGACCTCCAGAGGCCACTTCGAGACAGTCTGCTTCTGTGGAGATACTCAAGACCTGTCTGAAAGCCTACCTGTGTGACCTCTTGTAGGGCTCCTGCTTTGGCAGGGGGTTGGACTCAATCTCTTGAGGTCCCTTCCAACCCCTGCAATTCTGTGATTCTGTAAATAACTCTGAGATTTTATGATCTATAAGTATGGATTTCCTAACAACTTCTGCTAATCATTCATACTAAATGCATTCCATACATCGAGACACCACTCAACTGTGTAGGCCTTCAACAGCCACATTTTGCAGCTCCAGCACTGAGTCCAGTGGAAGCTCTCGAAAAAGAATTTACAGGTAGAAAACTATACCCATGTACAACAACCTCTGACTCAAATTTTCTGATTCCAAGAGTCAAAAAGGAGAAATCCTTAATTTCTGTCATTACCATGTTATTACAACTGTTTCCATAAATTCCTTTAGCTCATCAAAGAACATTATACAGGAATAGGTGAACACCTCTAACAGCGTCCCTGTCATACCTCACACTACACATGTACATTAACACTCCTGCCCTCAGTCAGACCAAATAATTTTATTACTACAGATCTTCCAGTGTTCCCACACCCCTCCATAAAGCGGCACTGGTGGGGGGACAAACGCCTGATAAACATGGCACCAGGAATGTGAGAAAGGTCCAACTGCTACATTTATATATTGACAATGCATCAAAAAGGCATTAAGATTAAACGGCTTTAATTCCTTAATTATCCTGTCAGTTATACGATTCCAGCTAAAACTCAGAATGGCAACAATTATTTTAAAACAAACACTATTTAGGTATTCATGTGCTTTTCACTATTCATATCCGATTTATGAAACCAAGCAAAGAAGAGTACTTCTGTTTTGCCTGACAAGCGACTAATCCTTTAAGCCACGCTCATTGTTACTGTCCTACTTGGACATCAGTATTGTCTCAGTACATCAGTGGTTACATAAACACAAGCACATGTGGATCTTCAGCATTCAGCCAGCTTGCTTTGTTTATGACAAGAGTGTATTTTCTGGTACATCTAAACTTTTTTTTGACTGCAAACTACTGACAACATCCCAGTTTCTCCTCGTTTCTGAGATGCGATCTAGTGACCGCGTCATTGGATGAAAGTTTCAAGCCAGACACACAAAAGCTCAGGGAGAGGTTCTGGTAGATTACTTCTCCAAACCATTCACTGACCAATTATTTTCTTGCTGGTATGACCAATAGCTAAACCCTACTACAAGGACATGGTGGAAATATGGCCATGGGAGGGCAAGCGTTACATGGTTAGTCATGTCTACACATAATGACTACACAGGAAAAAAGAAGAAAAAACTAGAGCAATTTTGTCCATGGTTCATTAAAATGTTTGAATGAAGGCACCTATGTTTGTCTTGGAACACACCTGGCACCCATGTTTGCCAGGAACACATAAATGGACCATCCTGCAATAACATTATATTATCAGGTTTTAGCTACAAAGCTTCCAGTGGCAGTTTGAAGATAGCAGCCAGGGCAAAGGAGACTTTAAAAGCATAGATTCGAGGTCCTTGATCTTCCTAGAGTAAACCTCTGGCGAGTTGGGCCAACAAAGTTAAGCCAGAGTACATCACATACAAACAGCTGTTAATTCAAGTGTGGTTTATTCAACTGATACACAAATCTAAGAGCAAGCATTTCAAGTATTTTGATGCTATAGCTTGATTAGTATCACAGCTGTCTTCCATACAATGGCTTCAAATTCTTGTTCCTATTTCACATGCTTATCTACACTCTGGAGCCACTGTCAAATGCCAATCCATCAAATTGCAGCAAACCGGAGTGCTGCTGGTCAGAGATGGCTGGAAAACAAAGCTGAACCGGACAAGAACAGGCTGGTGCGCTCACACACGATGCCGAATTCAGAGGATACATGCTTTTAAGTGGCACAGACACCTCTTGCTAACTCTGCGAGGAAGAATAAACAGACAGATTCCCACACGAAGTGAAGCCAAATTGTTTGCCAGCCCAGCAGTCTCAAACTGACCCAACGTGGAGAGCCTACAAAAGGAGATTTGCCATTCTAAGCGGGAATGCTCAGCAGCAGCCCAGAAGGTACCTGATGGAAAGCCAAATCAGAAAATACAGCGTATTGCTTTGGGTAGTTTCCTGGTCTCCGCTAGGTTTAAGTTACAATTATTCTAAATTGCTTTAATAATGCTTAAGTGAACGAAACTCCAGTGGAAGTCAGAAAGATGAATTTCTAAAATCGCGTTTTAAAGCCAGTTCTAAATTGTAGTCAACAAAGGACTGGATTCTAATTTTAATCAATTTTCTATTTATGACTTTCTTTTTCCTGAATACAGTTTATTTTGCTGCAGACTAAACAGCAAAAATGATTAACTGACCTGCAGCAATTATCTTCCCAGATCCTGATAAATACCAAGTTTTTCCTTAAGTAGCCCTTATATAAACTACAATTAGACATAATAGCAACACAATACTACAATCTGCCAGCACAACCTGACAGCAGCCTTGAGGGTATCTTACTTATCATAAGAACAACAACTAAAAAGGGAAAATTTCAGTAAACTCTACAAGTGTACCATTACCATCCTGAAACACTCATCTAAAAGAAAATGAAGTCACAAAAAGCTGTATCATCTCATCGGGTCAGACTAAGTAAGAAGAATACCAGACAGATTAACTAAATGCTGCTTGGGTTAGATGTCAATAGGATTAGGGTGGGCTTTGGGATTGCAGCTAGCAAATACATCCGCACGCTCACTGAGAGCACATGTCTTGTCCTGAGCAGAAACTCCAGTCTAAGTGGGAGAAGATGAGAAAATACACTAGAGAAAAGGAGTGCAATGGGAAGATTTCAAATACACTCCTCAGCAAGAATAGATCTGGGGAAGTGTCAGACAAGCTAAAGGAGTCAGATTAGAAAAAAAGCTTTTGTGTCAACTCACAGAAAGCCTACTGTGTTATTCTTAAATGCATGCCTCCATCCAGGCAGCAATGCAAAATGGACAGCTGGCTAAACCCCATCCAGAAAAAATAAGCTCCTCGTGCATTTAACAGATGGTGGTACACGTTATGAAATTGGGATCTGCTTCACTCCCTGAATATACATTTTAACTAAACAGATACAATGCTAAAAAGGCTTCTTATACTTCTCAAATGAAACAAAGTTAGGTGTGCATTGTGGTATATACATCGAAGTTTAGAGTAAACATCATGTTTCTAGAGATTACATCTTAATCTACTTTTCTAACACCCGAGATAAAAATTCTCCATGCTCAGAAAAAAGTTTTACAATTACTTTCTTGTACTGCAACCCAAAAATCTGAGACACGAACATATACTGATAATCAGGGGAGGGAAAAAAAATGTACAAAAGCAACAAAAATCCTACTCTCCTCTTATTCAGATACCCATAAAGCTGGATTCTGCACATGTTCCACTGGCAGGCAGTGCCATGTGAGCATACCCAGTACTATGGAGAAGAGTTTTACTCCATTACCCTAGCTTCACACCACAGCACTTAGGGGATTTGTTTGTTTCAAATAATTATAATTCTCTTCTACTACTTTACAAAACAACGTCTTTTTTACATGCAGTAAGGAAGAGCAAAGAGATCTGTCTCAGCAACACAGCCTTCTCCAACACGCTCCAAAGCCTAGAAAGATACTGACAAAAAGTTTTCTATTTCATGCTTCAATGTGACAAACAAGCTGCACAGTATCGTGGGCTGCATCCAAAGTAGTGTGGTCAGCAGGGTGAGGGAGTGATCCTGCCCCTCTGCTCTGTGCTGGTGAGGTCTCACCTGAAATGCTATGTCCAGATGTGGAGTCCTCAGTACAGGAGAGACATGGAGCTGTTGGAGCATGTCCACAGGAAGGCTACAAAAATATCCAAGGGATGGAACACCTCTCCTACGAGGTCAGGCTGAGAGAGCTGGAGCTGTTCAGCCTGGAGAAGAGAAGGTTCTAGGTGACCTAAAAACGGCCTCCCAGAATCTAAGGGGGGCTGTAAGAAAGCAGGAGNGTGGAAGTCAGAAAGATGAATTTCTAAAATCGCGTTTTAAAGCCAGTTCTAAATTGTAGTCAACAAAGGACTGGATTCTAATTTTAATCAATTTTCTATTTATGACTTTCTTTTTCCTGAATACAGTTTATTTTGCTGCAGACTAAACAGCAAAAATGATTAACTGACCTGCAGCAATTATCTTCCCAGATCCTGATAAATACCAAGTTTTTCCTTAAGTAGCCCTTATATAAACTACAATTAGACATAATAGCAACACAATACTACAATCTGCCAGCACAACCTGACAGCAGCCTTGAGGGTATCTTACTTATCATAAGAACAACAACTAAAAAGGGAAAATTTCAGTAAACTCTACAAGTGTACCATTACCATCCTGAAACACTCATCTAAAAGAAAATGAAGTCACAAAAAGCTGTATCATCTCATCGGGTCAGACTAAGTAAGAAGAATACCAGACAGATTAACTAAATGCTGCTTGGGTTAGATGTCAATAGGATTAGGGTGGGCTTTGGGATTGCAGCTAGCAAATACATCCGCACGCTCACTGAGAGCACATGTCTTGTCCTGAGCAGAAACTCCAGTCTAAGTGGGAGAAGATGAGAAAATACACTAGAGAAAAGGAGTGCAATGGGAAGATTTCAAATACACTCCTCAGCAAGAATAGATCTGGGGAAGTGTCAGACAAGCTAAAGGAGTCAGATTAGAAAAAAAGCTTTTGTGTCAACTCACAGAAAGCCTACTGTGTTATTCTTAAATGCATGCCTCCATCCAGGCAGCAATGCAAAATGGACAGCTGGCTAAACCCCATCCAGAAAAAATAAGCTCCTCGTGCATTTAACAGATGGTGGTACACGTTATGAAATTGGGATCTGCTTCACTCCCTGAATATACATTTTAACTAAACAGATACAATGCTAAAAAGGCTTCTTATACTTCTCAAATGAAACAAAGTTAGGTGTGCATTGTGGTATATACATCGAAGTTTAGAGTAAACATCATGTTTCTAGAGATTACATCTTAATCTACTTTTCTAACACCCGAGATAAAAATTCTCCATGCTCAGAAAAAAGTTTTACAATTACTTTCTTGTACTGCAACCCAAAAATCTGAGACACGAACATATACTGATAATCAGGGGAGGGAAAAAAAATGTACAAAAGCAACAAAAATCCTACTCTCCTCTTATTCAGATACCCATAAAGCTGGATTCTGCACATGTTCCACTGGCAGGCAGTGCCATGTGAGCATACCCAGTACTATGGAGAAGAGTTTTACTCCATTACCCTAGCTTCACACCACAGCACTTAGGGGATTTGTTTGTTTCAAATAATTATAATTCTCTTCTACTACTTTACAAAACAACGTCTTTTTTACATGCAGTAAGGAAGAGCAAAGAGATCTGTCTCAGCAACACAGCCTTCTCCAACACGCTCCAAAGCCTAGAAAGATACTGACAAAAAGTTTTCTATTTCATGCTTCAATGTGACAAACAAGCTGCACAGTATCGTGGGCTGCATCCAAAGTAGTGTGGTCAGCAGGGTGAGGGAGTGATCCTGCCCCTCTGCTCTGTGCTGGTGAGGTCTCACCTGAAATGCTATGTCCAGATGTGGAGTCCTCAGTACAGGAGAGACATGGAGCTGTTGGAGCATGTCCACAGGAAGGCTACAAAAATATCCAAGGGATGGAACACCTCTCCTACGAGGTCAGGCTGAGAGAGCTGGAGCTGTTCAGCCTGGAGAAGAGAAGGTTCTAGGTGACCTAAAAACGGCCTCCCAGAATCTAAGGGGGGCTGTAAGAAAGCAGGAGACAGATTCTTCAGCAGAATCTGTAGTGACAGGACATGGTGAAATGCTTTTGAACTAAGTGAGGGGAGCTTTAGACTAGATAAGGTGTGGTTTTTTTTGTTTTGGTTTTTGCAATAAGAGCAGTGAGGCACTGGCACAGGTTGCCCAGCGAGGTAGATGCCCTGTTCCTGGCCAGGCTCAAGATCACGCTGGATGGGGCAATGAGCAACCTGATCTAGATGTAGGTTGTTCCTGTTCATTGCAGGAGCGTTGGACTAGATGACCTTTAAAGGTCCTTTTCAACTCAAACCATTCTGTGGCTAAAAGTCCTCACTATTTTCCATCACCTGAATCAGAACCATACAATTATTTGAGCTACTTACAACAAGATACAGCAACACTTGAAAACAGACAAAAACCTTGCAGAAGTTACAACAAACACACTTGCAGACACAACATCCAACATGACCTTCGCTTTGGAAAACCACATTTTGTGACAACCTACAGCCTCCTAAAGATACTGATGTTGAGCTGCCTCTTTGAAGCAAGACACAGCCTGGGGGAGCCTCCCACGCTGCTCAGCTCCACCAGGGACCCAGCACAGACAGGGTCAGGGGCTGCTGATAGCAGGGTCAGCTTCCACAGCACCACAGTCAGCTCCACATCCTCCATCCCGAATCCAGTCGCTGTCACAGCTTCAAGCAGCTTTCACTTCAGCAGCCCTCCTACAGTTCTCAGCAGTTTGACCAGCCAGAGGTGGGCAAACAGGACAGTGATTTGAGAAAAGTACACAGCAGAATTTCTAAAATAAAACTTTTTGAATTAGGATTTTTATGTGAATTTGCAAATGAACTCTTGTCAACTCCTTGAAGCTGTTACCAATGTGCTTAATGCCACCAAAATAAATAAATAAACAAACTGAACCCGGTCTGGGGCCAGGCTACTGGTACCTGTGGCCCAGCCCCATACTGCACCAAGTTAAAAGCAAAGCAAAACACTGAACATAATTGCAACTCTTCGTTCCAATTTTCAATGCCTGTATTATATATTCTAATATTAGATTTGCTCACTTACCAAGCCTCCACAATCACGAAAAAAAAAAAAACCAGAAAACCTTACTAAAGTTATAAAGACCAAACAGCCATCATCACAGATTAGGCAGAGAATTTTCCTTGTGTATGTAGTATGTTGATGCTAGAAGCGTGAAGGGTACTTTGCTGAGAGCCAGCATGGGCTGGGCAGGCTGACCTTTTCTAACATCACACTGGGTGAAAAATTCCCCTCGCAAAAATAAAACCCTCAAAATTAACATTGAATAGAATATCATGCCCATTCTATTCACAGAATATGTGAGCCATCGACCTAAAAATAAGTAATTAATCAATCTTCAAAGATGAGAAAAGGAATTAAAGAAATACACATGCACGGGTTTGGCAAAATAATACTTTCCAAGGGATGGAAATCCAGAACTAGGTCACAGCTTTATCCCACTGATCGTTTTCAGCTTAGTTTGAACAATAGAAGTCTTTGGAACAAACTGCCTGCGTTCAACCACCATGATACACTCATCCACAAATAGAAGCCGTATTAGAGGTGTAATAGCCCATGTACCACTGTAGAAAATGGATGGAGCTGAAGGAAAGAACATAACTGTGGGCTGCCACCTCAGCTTTGGTCTTCTAGACATAAGGAAGCATGTACAGCACTGCTTCCCACACATACTGCATACTGAACCTTTCAGAGGAATATTATAAATACCTTATTCTTAAAAATGTCTTCAAAGTCTTCTGACTCTTTAAATCAAGTATTATTTCCAGTGCTCCCAATATAGCAAGTCTAATTTGCTAATTTTTGATTGATCTCTCAGTAATGAAATCTAGCCATCCAAAAGAGGTCTGCTAGAAGCCCAAACACAGAGATTAGTCTTGTCATATGGAGGGAGACTATATTTAGATCGATGCCTGTTTAGATAGGTGCTATATAAAGATCCCTCCATATGAAATTCCTCCAAACATGAAGTGTTGCTGCAAATAAGATACGGTCCTTAAGCACGCAGAGAAAATGTTATATTTCAAGGTAATCATGAAATGGCGCAGCAATTCTTTCTTCTTTTACAACAGTTTATGCTGGAAAGGTTTATGCATGATCGTTAAGTTTCTACTATGAGGTTTTTTCAAGACCAAAGTAAAACATTTCAGAAATTAAACAGGGTTAAGACTAAAGCAGAAATATGAAATACAGTTGGATGAAGGCGCTGTGCTGTATGTCAGCTATCAGAAGCTGCACTCCAAAACAGAAAAACGCTTCTCAAGTAAGAGGAGTAATATTTACTTCTAATGTATGATAGAAATCTTGCCAGGGAAGCGATAAGGTATGAATACAAGGAAGCTTGCTATTTAATGCCAAAGAATCTTCATTACTTAATTACGTACGCATAAATTCTCAGCCTGCTCATTTGCTTCTGCTCTGAGAATATGAAGTATCCTGCAAACATTTCAGACCAAATGTCAAGAGAGACCTGTCAATCTCCAAAGAGTATACAAAACCAATCTGTATTTCTCTGCAAGATCCCATTAAAAAAACTTCAGTACCTTTAAAATAATGTATTCGTATGGTTAGTGTTTTTCTCTCCTGTTACACAAATGTGATTATACACAGCACACCAGAAATACACTGCACTTCTGCTTGTGATATTCAGCAAAGCCCAGTCGAGTCCAGTTTCATACCTCAAATTACAAAGCTAATGGGGTAACGCATTTTCAAGGACTTCAGATGATTTTCTAAACTAATCTGGTTGTGTGCAAGTTCTCACTGGATAATTTAAGTTACTTTTAAGTTCACTGTATTAACTTGTCTCAGCTTCCACTTTTTGTTGTGAACAGGTTGTGTGTGACAGCTCTGACAGGATCTCACTTGGCCATACATCTGCCATCACACAGTACCTACTCGGTCACAACAGTGCAGCACACCTGCAGCTAACCAAGTTTGCATGGAGTTGTAATTAGGAGAAATTCTTCTACACTAAAAGGAAGGAAACGTAGGTTGAATACAGGAAAGCTTCCTTTCTGCTGCACCATTCACAAACACAGATGCTGAAGTTTTCTGTTGGGAATAATGTGTAGATCTGTGATTTGCTGTAAATGAAAGCAATTAATGATTTAGAAGCAAAACTTAATAAATTTCAGCAAAGAAAAGGCAGCATACCAAACAAACAATATGAAAATATTGAAAATGGGACCTTACAGAGCCCCAGCAGCTCAAACAAATTACAGACAAAAAACAGACCTCTGGTGCTGTCTTTATGTCTTGGGAAGTATTCTCCCTATGTGCTGCAGCTGCTCCTCCAGAAGGGCACTGATGGGATGCTCCTGGGAACAGTCTGCCACACAGACAATCCAGGCCATGAGCACATGCTAAATGGCACTATAAGCCACATTGAGGCAAACTCATCAAGTCCTGGGAACTTTCCAGCTTTAGAACTGGATTTGGTAACGCAAGATTCACCTTTGCCAAAAGGTGTGATATCATGTATATAGACGTCTCATTTTTCCACCTGGAGCAATGCCCATCACTCTTCTACCTCTATTCAGAACCAATACCCCACATACAAACAGAAGGTAAAGGAATGGGTTTGGGTATGTTTGTGTTTGGCATGCAGAGGAAGGGGTAAGGACACCTATGAGAAAACTTACCATCTAGCATGCCCTACATCCATTAAAAACTTCACATAATAGAGTTTAATTACTTAAGAGTACAAACCTATGTATGATAAGAGAAAAATCTCCTTGACAGTTTGCTGCTTCTCACATGCTTGTACGGCAAATTGCTGCTCATAAATAAGCCTGAAGGCTCTGACACCACTATGTGCACTGCCTGTACCGCTCATCACTAGATGGTTGTGTAACCATGATTTGGCTTCTCCCTGTGCTCCTTTCAGCTGCTACCATCACCCTCCTACAAGCTACTACAGCAATTCAAAATGCCTACAATAATAAAAAAATAAATAAAAGTGCCATCTTTTACAGAAAGTCAGCCAGAAGTATTTTGAAATAACTCAAAAGACTTTCTCTTCCCTCTCCCAGCAGCCTCAGGGACACCCTAGGGTTGGCCAATACAGCTCCCAGTAAAGCACAGCAAAACAACTTCACCCAAAAGCCAGACAGAACAAAAACACAATGCCACCCTATTTTAAGATTCTGAACTAATTTCTTTTGCATATGAAATTTCAAACTACCACTATCCTCCTGCAAACTGTACCATATTTTATGTATGGAACATGTTGCAATCTGATTTTACAAGAAAAACTACTATCTGATACAAAAAGACTGCAAAAAATGCTGGGCTTACTCAGGCATTATCTGTCTCCTCCATCTCCTGCAGAACAGCACTCGGTAAAAGATAAAAACTTCGAAACTACACTGTTGGAGGCAGAAGAGGCCAAAAACCTAAATGATCTCCACAGTAATTTCTTTCCCTCTGGGCTTCATGTCTATATGCTGAGAACAAGAAGAAAAAACAAAACAAGAAGTTTCTCTTTTTTGGCAGAAGATAACAGAGAGAAACAAAATATCTCCTAACCACATGTTCATTATAAATAAAATACATAACCTAGGACTTTTTTAAAGCATCAAAGTCAGGACTGATACTCAGCAACAGAACCAACTATGAAGGCAGGAAACTATTTACCTTCGCTCCACCTTATCTGGTATTACTCAGCACTCTTAATTATTCACTTTGGCAAATTTCAAGCCCAGATAAAGAAAGAAAGAATAAATAAATAAATAAAAAGCAAGTACCAACCAGCATGTCTGCAGATAAAAGCACTGACTGATAATCAGTCCATTCCCCTTGGATAAGGCTAGTTACCTTTCCTACATTTCGTTTTCTAAACAAAGTTAAAGAGAATGCAAGAGAGATAACTTAAGCATAAAACTAAATGCCCACGTCCTTGAACACAGGAAACTGCTGTGGATTTGTTCCCTTAAGATCACTCCAGGTTTAAACTGATCTTGCAGAAGTGAATGGAGTTTTCTGAAGTACTTGACAAAGAGACTGGTATCACAGTAAGAATCACACTGAATTAAGATTTCTCTTCTAAACACGGTTTGAGCAGTTCAAAGAGGTAGGGATTGATCCTGGTTTTGAGTAACGAGTCGGTGCTGAATAAGGAAGGCAGACCATGATGGAGAAACGCATGTGCTTCTGGATAAGACGTAACAAGAACAGAGTTGATGCAATAGGATAAAAAACAGTTAAACATGGTGGCTTAACAGCCAATGGGCAGCTAATCAACACCACACTGCTCTCACTATCTTGATCATTTGATCTGAATGTTTCTGTATTTCTAACAGTTCCCTCAATGTCAGTTTTCCACGTATTCCACAAATATCACTGTAGTAGATTCACCATACTCAGTTCATTATGCATATTTTGCCACTGCTATTTGTTTAAAAAGCAGATGGATATTGAAAAAAGACAACCTCAGCTTAGAAATGCCAGCCTCTACAGAAAGATTTGACACCCTTTATAGACAACAGAGGGCAAGACACAACCATGGCTCTTATCTTGGGAAAAGCGCAACCTCAACAAAAATTACGTACTCATCACTGAGGTCTTTCTGAGTCCTGCTTACCCCCTGCAACAAGCACGCACAGCAGCACCAAGCTAGCACCATGCTGGAACACGAGGAGGCCCAGGAGAGATCTTATTATGACACCCTACAACTGCCTGAAAGGAAGTTGTGGCGAGGTGGGGGTCGGCCTCTTCTCCCTGTCAAGAGTGATAGGACAAGAGGGAATGGCCTCAAGTTGCACCTGGGGAGATTCAGGTTGGATGTTAGGAAAAATTTCTTCTCTGAAAGAGTGGTCAGGTGCTGAAATGGGCTGCCAGGGAGGTGGTGGAGTCACAATCCCTGAAGGTGTTCAAGGAATGTTTAGATTTTGTACTGACAGATGTGGTTTAGTGGGAAGTGCTACCGACAGGTGGACAGCTGGACTGGATAATCTTGGAGGTCTTTTCCAACCTTGGTGATACTATGATTCTATGAAGTATTCTGCACCCGCAACTACAGCCCTCCTTAGGGAATTCCCTGCCTGAAGAAACACAGGGTCCATTTTCACACGCATCAGAAACAGAATGCATGAGGAAGCCCCAGCTTGAGGTGAGCAGTGAGAGTTCAGTGCAGAAATGCATGCTTCAAGCCTTCTGTTGAGGTTTCTGAAGTTGATATCACAGGATACACTCCTCCACAAGAAGAAAAACAATTCAGTCAACAACCTGCAAGCTAAAGCAAGTCAGCAAATACCCTCTGCCACCTTCTTATGGCCCCTCATCCAACCACACTTAGAGTTTACCTGGTATTCCACCCACTACAATGGAAATTTTAAACTACCAAATAATTTCAACCACGTGTAATTAGAAATCCATCAAAATAACTCATTTCCAGATTTGTATGAAACCCCAATTCTTATGAAACTATACTGGCCAGAAGCAATTAAGCAGACAGAAATCAAACACTGTTGCACTTTGTTTAATAAGAGCTCCTTTTGCCACTGGAAAATGAAATCCTTAAGACTAAGTCAAATTTCTCAGTAACAAGCTGTTCTCTCCGTGCCAGGATCTGACATATTGCATCTTAAAGCTTCGCTCTTGGTGTCTAGACAGCTAGAAATATTCACTAGTATGTTTTGGAAAAACGTTTCCCTTCCTCAGTGATTTACATTGAAATGAACTAGCTGAAACTCACAAAAATACTTAACACATCTTTAAGTATAAAGCCAGTCTTTAAAATAGCCCTTCTCAGAAATTGGCAGCATGAAGAATATATATATATTTTACAGCATACTTTGGTGCAAAACCTTTGAATGTTTGAGTCAGATAGTACACATTCTTACCACCTAAGGTACCGCGCCAGGCAAACCCCACCTCGTGAGCATGGGGTTCCTGACCAGACAAACTAGAATGCTTAAAGCCATATTACCGTGTCATTTACGTAGTAGGGAAAGCAGTGCACCTCCACAGTTGTTCACAAGAAGGGCCAACCCACTGATCCTGTGTTCCCACCATGCTCACCAGCTGTGTTGGTGCACTGCCCTGTGG
Source organism: Odontophorus gujanensis (assembly GCA_013399175.1). Taxonomy (NCBI): domain Eukaryota; kingdom Metazoa; phylum Chordata; class Aves; order Galliformes; family Odontophoridae; genus Odontophorus; species Odontophorus gujanensis. Next base: position 57,990 of record VXAB01010093.1, on the reverse strand, counting down.
GCAGGCATGGTACACATGCAATGCTGCACCACTGCTAGCCCTACCTGGAACAGGACTGTGCAGTCCAGCATGAAAGCATGTGGGAACTTGGGAAGCCTTCATACCAGGAAGATCACCATTCTGTTGGGATAACATCTTATTTAATTTTTCTCATCATCATACACATTGCACCCTCATCACCACTTACGTGTTGTAATACAGATATCAGAATATAATAACTGTGTGCAATTTTAATGTTGATTTCATTGTTTCTGAATCACGTTGAACTAACAAATGGGGGGGCCTTCCCCCCTCCTTCACTTAAAATCTTTTACTAAAGTTTCAAGGTTATTGGCAAAAACAGCTACGTAAGTATAAAACACTCAAACATGCAAGTCCAGTACTATCTATTTCCACTTCAGGACAATAATCCAGATTCACAAATGAGCTAAGCTTTCATTATCACACCCCACAACTGTTATAACCAACTTGCTTGCACCAATTAAAAGTATATTCAGTCACAGCCAAAATGGCAGACACATTCAGACATGGCAAGCCCAACTGCTGTACATCAACTATTGCAGAACACCACCCCAAGAATTAAACTAATTCTGATGTTTAAGTTACTTCCCATGCTAATACAAATTCTTTAAAACCAATTGGAAAACCTTGTAACTACATATTTCAGGCTTTAAAAAAACATATGCACCCTTCTAGTCAGTCACTTGTAGCATATTCGAGATAGGCATGTCTGAAGAATGTCTGACAGCATTCTACCTTAAAAGAAATACTGAAAAAAGAGCTCTTTTAGAATAATTATGCTATAGTAATATAGTTTAAAATAACTTTCCTGAGGCTTACTAGCATATGCCGCATATATTCCCATGCAGGCTGACACTAATCTACCTTTAAAGAGGTAATCTTAAATCCACAGCCCCAGATAAGAAAGACTTTTGATTAACACTGAACTTCTCTATTTTATCACTATTCCCTTATTTCCCTATATTAAAAACTTGTCAGATTCCAGAGATAGACTGAGTAGTCCTATCTGGGTATATGCTAAGTATCAGAATCAGATTATGGTGATGTGGCTCTCAGCCAGACCACAAAATATTACCATATCATAACTCCACCATGGAGATACCAACCAATGCTACAATACAAGGCTTTGAAGTAAGATTATTTCTTGAGATTAAATGCTTTATTCTTTTCAATCTCTGAAAGAAAAAAAGATAATCTATTTCTTTGTGCTTATTTTGAATTTGGTGCTAAACTTTCATCAATTAATATTGCATTAAAAAGCACATGAAAAAGCTTCCACAAGAGCTCAGGACCCCACTTTATGAACAATAAACAAGAATATATGATCATTTTTAAAGAAACTGCCAGAAGTTTTGCAGATTGACATCCAGGTCTGCACCATGCTCCAGGATAAGACCACCTTTGCTTCTCAGCAGCAGTCAGAACAATTGATAAAAATGAGATGGGCCAAAACAGCAATGTGTGCCAGTCATCAAGAGAAACTGGAACCATCACAGCAGGAAGCCACCAACACTGGCACTTGCAGATTGTGTCCCTGCGCCGTTTGGTACACACGTCCCACTAAGGTATCAATTTCCTTTGGTGGTAGAACTCTTACCAAACCAAGAACAGAGGTGTATGTTTTTACTTCACTGATTTGTATGGGATACAGAGAACTCGAGGAGCTTCCTGCTTGTTTCTGTCTCCATAACAACAGTATTATGGAATAAAATCTCAGCCGAACTCTGCCACAATGTTTCCTTCTAATTCTAAACTGAACCACACACAAAAATTTAAGTTAAACCAGCAAACTACCAAAAACACATACACCCACGCAAGCGTGATCCTGCCGCTTGCATGCTATTTTCAGATTTATTTACCAGAAAGTAGACAAAAAGTTACAAGACACTGACAGTAATGCCACAGTTCTGCAGTTGGCCAAATCCCCATTTCACAAAGTTTCTAGTTGCGGAAAATAAGCACTACATTTCTAAGTCAGATTTCAACATATGTGCAGAGTCTCAACGCAAACTGCGGATGGTTTACCAGCATAACTCATTCAGCCTCTGCGGAGGAGCTGAACAATCGCAGCTAGTGCTGCAAAATATGCTGCATTTCCACAGATACACAGCAACACCCGCGTGCAACAACATCTCCACAAAACCATACTGCTGAGGCACAGCAGACCCACAAGTCTGAAGGTCTTAACCTTTTCTTTAAATGTTGTTTTCAAAAATAAAAAGACCTCCTGTGCATTTTCAGAGAGCCCATTTAGCAACTTTGTCCTCACCTCCCACGTATTTCCTTTCAGATACAAAAACTGTCGTACTGAAACGCACACAGCTATCTGCAGAATCTCAACCAATGCCTCCTTTTATTTATTTATAATTGTTGCAGGTTGTTGATTCTTCATTCTTTTCTTCCATTAGCGTTTCCTTCCATCTGTCAATTTGTATTTGTCTGGATGTATACCCAATAAAGCGATGAAGGGATCATTTTTCAAGATGTTCTGCAAAGTACATGTAACAGAAACTGTCAAACACTAAAGGCTGCCCTAACTGAGTTTATAGGGCAATTTTTAAGCAGTAATTGAAATTCTGAAGCCAGATCTCCACATGAGGCTATAGCCAATGAAGAGTCAGGATCTGGAAGTTTAGATTTGACATGAGAACAGCGACATTACAATTCCTCATTGACATTCTGCTCATTTCCAGTGGCTTCTAAAATGAAAGCATTGCACTCAGTCAGAGTCCTTTAATAATTACGGTGAGCTGAAGTTTATGCATGCAAAATTGTGGCAGAGATGGCTCGCTACTTTAGTATGCTCAGTTAATTGCAAACAGACAATGTTGAAAAGAGTGTTGATCAGCAGCTCTGCCTTTCACTGTACTTGGAATGAGAAATAACCAAGTCAGAGGATCCAGACCTACACAAAGCAAAGACTGAAAATAAGCCGTACTATCTCTTCTACATAAAACCACAAGAATGATTAGTCACATTCCGGATATTTCTGGATTCCTGCAAAGTAGAGTAGCACTCAGAGGTTGAGTCAGAACTGAGCTCTCCGTTCCCTTCCCTATTGCATAAGCACGTAGGGGACATCAAAAGTTTACATTCTGACTTTTGCTCAGAAACAACAGTGACTGACCAGAAGCACAGAACAAAGCCCTCTGACTGCATATACCATGAGCATGGCTTTCACTGCATAAAAGTTTTCCTATGAAAGAATCGAACATTAAAAATAGAGAAGTCCATCCTTGTCACTTGGTTGACATTCTCATGAAACTCTGCCTACCTGGTCTGCTGTACGGGCCCTATTCAGACAGGCTCACCTGACACAGCCTTGGGCCAAGTCGAAGAAGAGAGACATGGGTCTGGAACAATCTAAAATAAAATGCTGATGAGGAAAAGTTAAGTTTAGATCCATGCAAACAGCAGTACAAGCACTGAGGCACCTGAAGTTGGCACCAATTCCGCAGAACCACAACTCATCCCTGTCTAGTCCTGACTGTTCTGTCTGTATTCCTCCGATAAGTCTGGCAATTTGTTTTTAATGTGAACAATTCAATGTCTATGGTGTAGAAGTGATCATTTTGCTACAGTCAGAGATACTCAGCATTTGGTTTTTGCCTTTCTGTCCTGCTGGACCCTGCCAGCAGTCACTGCTGGCTGCCCTGTGCTCCCAACAGAAGAGGAGCTGGATGTCCTTCAGTACCCACTCCCTCTCCTATTTCATGGATTTAGAGGACAAAACTGTGAAAAAAGTCAGGTACCAAAGACAACAAGGGTAAAGGGTGGGCAAAAAGAAGCGGCTTGCACAGCCAGCCTACACTTATAGTGCTGCACCAAGACACAAACAACACTCACTACCCCATCCACAAGTTACAGCTGCCCCTCCCTGAATAAACAAAGGACATACAAACATTGTTTTGGAGTATGTTGAGTATGTTAGAGTGCCACTGTTTCCATTAGCATCCTATATACAAACATCAGTCACTACTAAAGTCATTTTTGTGCTGTTGCTAGATCCACAGTTAAGACTTCCCTTAATCTGTGGAACAACAGGAAGGGAAAGAGAGAACAGAAAAAAAAATATCAATCCTTTGGAAAGATACTCCTAGTGCAAAGATTCAGTATCAGCTCTGGCAAGTGTATCCCTGGCCATTACTGCAAGTAACAGAAGAGATCCATCTTGTTACAACAAAACCAGCAGAATGCCACCAAGGCTGGCTCATCACGCATGGAGTAAGGAAAGAGCTTCTTCAAACTCTGCAATTTTCATAACAAAGAAAATGCATCTGCTGAAGGAAAAGCAGCTACAACAGAACTGAGATGTATGGTTTCTTTCTTACATTTTGTTCCAATCCATCCAAGCACATTATAAGGATACTTTTCTAAAGAACATTTTAGACTGAATGAAGGACATTAAAACGCAGCTGACATTCAACCAGGTACCCCTTTAAGCCTCCCCTGCCTGAACCTTATTCAAGGATGCCAAGATGCTTTTTCTAGTGCTGTGAGATCAGATGTATATATACTCATCCTTTTCCTGTTAGCCAATGCTGAAATGGATTATGGACATTAGAGATACTACACATGCTGCTATTAACCACTATTCTGCACTGAACTTCTTAAAGAACATGCATACACGCAGCCTTCCCCCACTTACTGCCCTCTTCTAACACTGCCCACATACATGACAATTTCAGACCATGAAACCCATTTTCTTGCATATCTGCAAATGGGTAACACCAAACATTGTTTTGTTATGATCTCCCACACATCACCTTAAGTCCAACATACAGATTCAGTAGGTACACATAACAAAATTGAAAACACTCAAGTCTATCAACTCTTGAGGATTTACATAAAGTCACACCAAAAAAAAGAAGCCAACCCCTCACAACAGGCCAAATGCATTACTCTTTGTTACCACACAAACCCCAAAAGAACTTGGAATTTCATATCCCAGAGGGCATAGAAAGAACAGCCCACGAAGAAAGAGCTGGCAGAGTCTTTTTGTACCTAAACAAAATGCACCAATGAAGGAAAGAGCACACAGCACAATGCTTCCCAGTCATACAGACATCTTCCTGCAATGTTCCAAAGCCCCTGAAGAATTACACGTGTAGGGGAAAATATCATAGGAATATAAAAAGAAGATTCAGCTTCCCAAATTCTTATGATAGCTCCTGAGAAATAGATACTCAACAGGCACTCAACTTTTGGACTGAACCTAGCCAGTGGTGGTTTCACTTGTGTTGTCACACTGCGGTTTGTTGGGTTTTATTTTGTTTTTAATAGCTTGTTTTGATATACTCAGCTACAGTTTTTCAACTAATAGGACGCCATTTCTTTTCGTCAACTTAAAGGTGGTGTCAATTGGCTTCAAGTCCATAAAGCACCTTGTAATGCTTCACCAGTAGGAAAGAAAATACAACTTGGAAGCAGCTCCACTATCTGTCCCTCAAACTATGGCTGCTACCAAATGGCAACAGCGGGTTATCTGATGAAATTATTCAACGTGTTCAAAGACTGCTACCACAATCACCAGTAATCACGGGGGAAGAAAAAAAAAAAAAAAGGACTCAAGAAATGTAGTACAATGTTCAAGGACTACTCTAGTCCTCATTAAGTTACTGAAACTACACAAGTACAGAGACTAATAGCAGCAAGTTTCATTCCAGGAGTGGAGTTTTAGCTTTTAAGTAGAGTGTATTCCTAAGGAATAATGCAACACAAACTTACGATGCCCGGAATGTGGTGTGTCACCATCCAGTTTATTAGTGGAATGCAAATGATAAAGTACTATGTTCATTATTTAAGAAGTGATGCTGAAATGGTAAGCTGGTAAAATCTGCTGTAGTTCTGGAAAGAAGTCAACCAAGAATCAGAGCAAGAAGGCTGGATCAGGCTATGCCTACACACGAGCACGAAGCTCACTGAAGGTCTGATCATTTACTAGGAATTTATGTAGAGCAGATCCTCGGCATTTCAAAGGTAGGACAGGAAGACCACATTTTAAGAAGCATCAATTAGAATAGTTTTATTATTATTATGAGAGGGTTAGTTCATGCATCTGATACTTTGAAACATTATTATTATAATACTCAAGTAATTCATAACAGATTTAGTAAACGTGACAGAGCCTTCATAATACAGCACCCCACCACAACGATGCCAACTCCTACAGAAAAATGGGATTTTTTTTAAAACGCAAATCACAGTGGGTGGATAAAGAGAAATGCAAACTGCAAAATCATACAAGTAAATAAAAACATACATAAACAAGGTGACAGCCTGAAAGCGCTTCTCTTTAAAAGGCAATCAAATAACAATACCATTTTCCCTCCTGAACAAGCTCCTTTGAAATAAGGATGATGATAAAATAAAAGACTGAAAATGGGTTTTCAAGTACTCTTTCCACAAAACATATCAAGTTACTGACTGCATTTAGTCATCTTATTTCTACAGCACACTTTGAATTTGATGAGAGAAACTGCAGCTAAAAATGCAGCAACTGAACATAACGATCCTAAAACAGACCAGAATATGCCTGTTCACTTGGTTAAATTATACTGACACTGGTGACACCTTCATTCAAACGTCTTTGTAATGACTCAATATTTAAACATCGCTATGGATAACAAGCCTCTTCCTGACCTGAAGAAGCAGACCATCACCAGGCCTACACATCTCTATCCTCATTACATCATAATGACAGGAAGAAACAGTTTTAACAGAAGCAAACTATTCTTTCTACTCTAAAGATGCATGTATCGTTATAAAATGGAGTCCTTGCATACGACAGGTGCATCCTGGCCCCCAGGACAGAGGGGTGTCACATACCCAGCCCAGGCTGAGAAAAGAGCAGTACTCTGTACTATGGTCAAGGGCTCCTCTGGCAGCTCCAGGAGGTGAGCACCCAGCTCCAAGCTAGGCAGGAGCTGCTGCTGGGCTAGTGGCAGTGGAAGTGGGGAGGGGACTGAGAGCATGGTCAGAGAGCCCCTAACAAGGGGTGCAGGAAAATAAACAGCAGAGAAGACTCAAACTCAGAGGCAGCACTCTCCTTATCATTATTTCTTCCCAAAAGGCAAAACACGTTTTTAGTGCTTTGGAAGGGAGGGGCTGGGGAAGCTTAGAACTGTGGCTGATCACCCTCTGTATCACACTGTTCCAGCTCTCTTGACAAAATTCACTCCTTTGGGCTGCAGTAGAAAAGCTGCAAAGGAAACAATGACATGAAGCAACTAGACAATGCCATTACTTCAACAGCCTATTTATCCTACATAGGCACTATGAGTCGTATGGTCGAAACAAGACTCTGTTATTCTGTGACCACCAAGGCAGGTTATGCACGCAGAACAGAATTTCACCCTGAATAAAAGAAAAAGCACAGAGGAGCTCACTGCTTTTAGAAGAAGCGCCTTTAAATGTGAACCATCACGCAAAGATAAGTGAAAACACCCTGCTGCAAGAAAAAGGAACAAGCTATCCAGTCACAGCCATGACATTACATTCTCCCTCAACTGAGCGACGTACAGAAATGATGGCTGGACAAGATGATCTCAGTGGTCTTTTTTAACCTTAATTATTTTAAGGAATGCGTGCACACCACCGGCAGAGCCCTCGGAACGGGGGTTACCCGGCAGAGCTGTGCCATTCCTCGTCAGGGCAGGCCGGCAGCAGTCCGCCATCGGGAGCGTCAGGAGTGCCCTTGAGAGACGTCCAGGTTGCAGCGGGTGCACAAACGCTCTTCGTGGGCAAACAGTGCACAGGAATTTCTCTTTCGCTCCTGACTTGGCAGCAGGTAAAAGGGATTAACCTCATAGCAGCGTTACAAGGCAGCGTCGGCAAGGATCTAGCGAAGTTTGCGTGACGCGGGCGGCTGAGACGAAACGCGAACAGGTTTAGGAGGAGAAAAAAAAATCTCAACGGGTAGAGGCAGGAACCCCGCGGGCTCTTTCTGCTGGTCAAAGCAGGGAACCTCCGCCCGCTGAGCCCCGCTCCAAGCCCGGTAACGCGGGTACAGCCGGGAACCGCAGGGTCCTTGAGCGGACAGCAGCGATTTCTTCCTCTCCTTCCCACGCCCCTCCGCCAGAAGGGGCCTCAATAAACGCTTACTCCACGATAACGGCACGGAGGAAGGAGCGCGGCACTCACCATGTCAGCCGGAACGCTGCTGGACATCTTGCTATCCGTCCCCGACGCTTTAACACCAACTTCGAAAGCACAAGGAGAAGCAGCGAGCGGAGATCCCCGTGCAGGGGCCGTGCGGAGCTCCGGGCCGCGGGGCTGTGCCGGGGGCGGCGGCTCCGTCAGCGGCGGTGCCAGGCGGGGCGGGCAGCACTGCGCCGCGACATGGGCTGCGCGCGGCTTTTCCCCGCTCGCGCTCTTCCTTCCCGGCGAATAACGACGGGCTGATTCACGGATAATGGGGCGGCCGTCACCTCCTCATTAAGCGACTCGCTGCCCTGGGGCCGGCGGGAGGACGCCGGGCTCGGGCCCCCCCTAGGCGCGCTGCCGCATGCAACAGGCTCCGGCGGGGACGGCCCTGCGGCTCCGGGGCTCGGCGGGGCCGTTCAGCGGCTGTCGCCTCCCGCAACCTCAGCTCTCATCGCCGCCTCCTCCTCCTCCTCCTCCTCCTCAGCCCGCCCTCGCNCCCCCCCGCCGGGGCGGCAGGCTCGCCCCCCCTCCCTGCAAGCTTTAGCGGCGCTGCCTGATCGCGCCGCGAGCCGGGGAAAAGCCGCCGCTCAGCGCGATGCCGGCCCACAGCCGCCCCCTGTCATCTTCGCCTCAAGCCAACATGGCGTCTGCCGAGCCCGGGCAGGGGACGCGGCAGGAGAGAGACGGAGCCCCCCTCCTCCTCCCGCCGTCACGCGCCGCCGCCCCGCGGCACCATGGGGCTTGTAGGCGGCCGGGGGGCGTGGTCTGCAGCCATGGCCCCGCCCTGCGCCTCAGCCGCCGTTGCTAGGGCTGAGGACTGAGGGCTGAGTGTCACCCCAAAGAGCGCCGTTTTCTTGACGAAAAGGCTCCTCTAAGGTTTCTCGGGGGAAATTATGGCTTCCGTGAGGCTGAGAGACCAAAGCCTCGTAGAATCGCCAAGGTTGGAAAAGATCACTAAGAACGCCTAGTTCAACCATCAGCCCATCCCCACCATCCCCACTGACCGTGGCCCTCAGTGCTGCATCTTCATGGTTCTTGAATACCTCCAGGGATGATGGCTGCACCACCTCTCTGGGCAGCCTGTTCCAGTACCTGGCCACTCATCCAGAGAGGATTTTTTTTCCTAAAATCCAACCTGATCCTCCCCTGGAGCAACTGGGGGTCATTCCTTCTCATCCTATTGCTGTTACATGGGAGAAGAGGCTGACCCCCACCTCACCACACCCCCCTTTCAGGCAGCTGTCCATAAGGTCTCCCCTGAACAGTCCATAAGGTCTCCCCTGAACTTCATCTTCTCCAGACTGAACAATCCCAGTCCCCTCAGCCACTCTCCATCAGTCCTCCAGACTTCTTGCAACTTCATTGCCCTTCTCTGGACATACTGCGTGCCCTCAATGTCTTTCTTGTAGTAAGGGATTCAAAACTGAACACAGTACTCGAGGTCTCACTAGTTCCAAGTACAGGGAGGTGCTCTCACAAGTTTCCAAGAGACCTACCAAATAAATTAGCAAGTCTAGAAGGGTCCACTAATTAGGGGGGGCATGAGGAGATGAGTTTGTATTCCAGAGCAGTCAAGACAACAAAGAAAAAGAATCAAGAAAGCACGAGAGCTGTGACATATGCAGTCTAGTTCTCTCAGGGGCAGCTCTCATGTAAAACCACAGGAAATTAAGGCAGGTTTGTTCCCTTTCTAAGGGAACCCCCACTGAAAGTCGGGGGATGTCATCCCTCTTTATGACTTCCCACTATGTGCAACAATGCCCGGAGATGCTGTCCCCTATGGAGGTTACAATTCTTCAAGACAAACTCCAAAGCAGTATGAGGCTATTGGCTTTAAAGGACATATTTGACAGCAAGTATCTTGGTTAAAGGCACAGGAATTGTTGGGGGGTCATCAGAAGTGACCCAACACTGATGTCCATGTTGTTCCACTGTGTGACTTTAGACTTTATCTCCCTGGGTTACTTATACTGTGTATTTCTGGAAGGGTTCTTTGGTTTTTGGAGAGGCTGAAAGCTGGGCCTTGTCAGCCTGGAGAAGAGAGAGCTCAGGGGCTTGCCATGATGTATATAAATGCCTGATGGGGTGAGGGGATGAAGAGACTTTAACCAGGCTCTTCTCAGTGGTTCCTATTGACAAACGAAGAGGATTCAAGCACAAAATAAAAACTAAAAATAAATAAAAATTCAGTTCAAACATAAGAAGATACTGTGGAGGTGGTCAAACGCTAGTGCAAGTTGCCCAGAGAATTTGTGGTGTCTCTGTCAGTAGAAATACTCAGAACCCATCTGGACATAGTCATGGTCACCAGCTGGACATGGTCTTAATCAGACTAATGGGACTGACCTATTGGTAGATTGGACTAGGTGACCTCCAGAGTTTGCTTTCAATCTCAGCCCTCCTGTGTCTGTGACTGATGTTTTTGTTCCATATGTAATCATCACCAATCTGTCAGGCCTTCAAGCCAATGTGATAGCAAGGCTTGTAGTTGTGGGAACAACAGCATGTTGTCAGAACATAGCTTTCTTTTTCTTGAGGGGCAGAAAAAGTAGAAGGTTTCCTCTTTTTTCTAACCTTTTGTAGGTCATCTAAATAATAATATTCACAAATGAAAGTCAAAGGGGTGAGCTATGAAGGATGTCTCTTCATCACAAATAGTAAGCATTCCTGAGCATGTATGTCTTCCTGGTTAAATAAGGAAGACATACATGCTGAATAAAGATTATACTTAGAAAATTATTAATTAAAAATAAAAAATAATTAAAAAAGGAAAAAACAACACAAGCAACCCAAGTATTTATTTATTTGTATGCCCAACAGCTTAAGTTCATATGGACTCCCAAGATCTACTGCAAAACCATCTTATAGACCAGCTCATTGCTCCAAGAAGACAGTAGCCTTCTACAAGTGCGTTGAAGGAACCTCAGGGTGCATTAGGAGGTGCCCTGTCCATGCCCACTCATAGTAGGAGTGAGAACTCAGGCATCACTTCTGCTTTTCAGGAACCACAATTCCCAGCTGTCTCCTCATGTAACTCAAAATGATGTCCTGTCCTTGCTGTGACAGCTGGGAGGAAAGGTGCATGCACCTTCCCACTTCCTCTGCTTCCAGGAGGCAAGGCATACAGCAGGGGAGCCCATCCTTGTACAGCTCACAGCATGAGTTGTCAAAGGTTATATGGAAGTACCCACCAATAGAGCAGGGAGAGGTCCATGTGCCCAAGCGCCACAGACAAGTTAGAGTACCAACAAACAGAAGAAAACCAGATGAGGGATTGGCGAGGCAAGGAGGCAGCAGTAGAACACATCCTCTCCATTGGCGATGGCTCTTTTGAATTATTTAGATGGATTAGCTCATTTGTGCTGCATTAAGATAAGCACATCCATAGGATGCAACCTGAGGATGGAATGCAGAAGACAGAGCCTAAATCAGCATGACTGTGTGTTTAATGTTCTCCTACCTCTATTTTAGCAATCCATCAAAAGGAAGGATCACAACTTCAGTGCTGATGAAGCACTGTTGTACGTGCAGAGTTGGGGACTGTCATTATCACTTCTGTGGGTACACTCAGGTCCAACAACTTTTCTGCCTAGCACTGTGCAAGCAAGTATCAATTCTTCTCTCTGACACACAGCTGAGCTTTCCAAAAGATAGCATGAAAAATTACCTTTTTAACTCGTTATTACAAATTTGAATCCACAATTATAAATGCAGCCCAGGATGTCTCTACATTAGGTGCTGCACAGCATAAACAGGTAATGGAGTTTCTGTCCTGAAAGTTGGACAGTACTGTGTTTACCCCCCAGTTGACATTTGTATCACATTTGTGTGACTTTTTTTCTCAGCTCTCAGCTACGACGGCACAACACAAACAAATGGAGGATCCAGCACAGCTGATACATGCTGAAGATCATTTATGGATGGTTGTGTGTGGGGCAAATGAATAAAAGTAGAAGCTGCACAATGATTCTCATAGGAGTAGTGTGAGCCTGTGTCTCACACATGACAAAAGAGATAAATTCCCACTGGATTTGTGGAGGTGAGGTAATGTGTATTGGAAATACAGTGTGGTTGAGTATGAAACAGAAAAATATCTTTTTCTCTTTGGCATGTATTAAGACAGGCTGTTATGATAGTATTCATTTCACATTCATGCAGAGAGGAAATGAGAGTTGTGGTCAGCAGTAGTCAGCTGGAACAAGGGACCCTGAAAAAGCACAGCTATAACCTGCATGTGGGATCTGCTTGCAGCTAAACACTGAGCAAGTGCTGCAGGCACACAGAGCTGAAAACAAATCTTTCCCACATCCAAGGACTGAGCAAAAAGAGAAGTGCTGTTTGAGAGAAGTGCTAGCAATATGGAGAGTTCTGCTTTTGGGACCCAATGCAGTACTCAAATACACAAATCTTTCCATTAGCTCTCCCTTACAGAACTGGCATGTGAATTTAGCCATCCAGGTACAAAATCATTCATCATCATCACCCTTAGTCAATTTATAGAAGAAAATGATGGAGTATATATCTGCTGCTTTGCTCCTCATTTGAGAAATATGACATGGCATGCATATATGCATTGAATTTTGCAATGCTGTATTTGTGTAGATAAGATTTGTGCCAGGTCTCTACGGTTAGGCTGGGGCTTGATTTCAGTGTTTAATTGCCACTGGTTCTAGTTGAAACCCAACTCTGTATCAAGATGTGCTTAACAGGAATAAAAGGTCTGTAATTCTAAATCAGATCAGTAGTCCAGCCGATGTGTTATCCTGTCTGTAGCAGTGGCCAGCATCAAATTCTTCAGAGAAAGACAAACAGAGCCCCACAATGGACAATCACGTTATAATCTGCTTATTTGGTTAAGTTTCAACTGCTGCCAAGGATGCAGAAGAGTATGGTTTATCCCCTGAAGCACAAAACTTAGTGTCCTTTATATCCTTAATGGCAGAATAACCCATCGATAGCATGGAAGAATGGCTGCCATTTTTCAGAAGAGCTGTGCTGTCTCCTGTCGGCTGTTATTGCTGGTGCTAGAGAACTCATTGAGACTACCTTCCTAAACTGACATTAAAAGCTTTCAGACCCATAATGTACTCCGGTGTTTTTCATTTGAGGCAGGCTGCAAACAGGAGCATCTTCAGGAGAAGGAGCAGTGACAGAAAGGAAATTACTTCTAAGGCAAGAATACCCATGGCTTCTAGTTTCCTTGCAGGTTTTTAGAGCAGCTTGAGGAGGTGAAAGACTCCTTAAACAAAGGGCTTAATTCTCTGTGGTTTGGCTGAGGGACAGATCAGGATTCCTTCCCTCTCTGGCAGCCACAGAAGCAAGATACCTAGGGCAGCAAGGAACACATGGGGCTAGTCAGCAGGGTACTTTTAATACCTTTATATAAGCATGGAGGCTTTTTTTTTTAACTCCTACTGAGCCAAGTTGATGCTTCTGTAAAAACCTCAGATTTTGTGTTTGCGAATACTTCTTTTTTTTTCTTACTAAGTTGATTATTTTCTGTTTGGAAGCACATAGATTTTTGCTTCTTTGGCTCTTCTGTGTCAAGCCAGAGCAGCATGGGTGTCCTACTAGTCCCTCATCTGATGTCAGCAGACTTCTGGGAATAGCATTTAGTGGTTCTCACCTGCCCCAGAGCAAGAAGGGATGCCAAAAGAAAAAGGACCTTTGAGGTTTTTAGAGTTTATAATACACAGTGCTGGACATGACTGTGGCTTATTTGTTTACTTTTTTAAGTTACTTGTCATGCTGATCTTGCTGGAAAATAAAAATCCACAGATATTTTAACTCACACTGTACCTCTGGATGCCCAAGTATACTTCAAGGATTCGTTCCCCTGCCTTTTCTTTGTAGCGTCTGTATGCAAAAACAAGATGATAGGAAACAAACAAGTAATACTTTGTGTCAGAGATTACTTCTGTCCTTTCTGACCCAGCCAAAGCTGGCAGGAATAGTGCTCTGCCAATCTAATGGGTGTAGCTGTAGAAAAGGAGATAGGGCACATTACTGTTCCAGGTACCAACGTCGTAAATTGTGCTGGGAAACTCCTAAGAGGGTGTGAGGACTGACAGAGGAAAGTACAAAGGTGGAATATGGGGGAGGGAAGAATACCCTGAATAAGAACAAGAAGCCCCTGTGCCTATATTAGAAAGGGCTCAAATCACCAGTATTCAGATTTTATCTACTTGTACCTCTATGAATTAAGATAGATCTGTCCAGTCCATACAGAAAAATTACTGAAAGCAATCGGAAGACATCCTGGAATCAGCTGAGACAGAGTTAATTTTCTTTCTAGTAGCTCATATGGTGCGTTGTTTTGGACTTAGGTTGAGAACTATGTTGAGAACACACTGATGTTTTAGCTATTGCAAAGCAGTATTGACATAGAGCCATGGTCTTTTCAGCTCCTCACCCTGCCCAGCCACGTTGGAACTGGAGGGGTGTGAGGAGCTGTGAGGGGACAGGACCAGGGCTGCTGATTCAAACAGGCCAAAGGGTTGTCTGATACCATGTGGCTTAGCAATAATGCTGGGGGAGTTGGCCAGGGGCTACTTCTCACAGACTGGCTGAGCGTTGATCAATGAGTGGTGAGCAATTACATTGTAAATTACTCATTTTGTATCTTTTTAATCATTATTATTGTTTTCCCTTCATTTTCTGTATGTTAAATTGTCCTTATCTCAGCGTTCAAGTTTTACCTTTTTTTTTTCCTATTCTCATCTCCATTTTCATTCCACTGTGAAGGGGGATAGTGAGAGAGCAGCTGTGTGGTGCTGCACTGACTGCTGGCTTAAACCTCAACAGAAGTTCCTTATTTTATCACAGATAAGAATCGTAGAACCATTAAGGTTGGAAAAGATCTCTAAGATCATCTAGTCCAACTGTCAACCCACCACCACCATGCCCACTAACCATGTCCTTCAGTGCCACATCTTCACATTTCTTGAACGCCTCTAGGGACAGATTCCCCCACCTCCCTGGTCAGCCTGTTCCAGTACCTTACCACTCTTTCAAAGAAGAAATTTTTCCTAATATCCAACCTGAACCTCCCTTTGCACAACTTGAGGCCATTCCCTCTTGTCTTATCACTGTTACCTGGGAGAACAAGCTGACTTGCACCTCACCACATTCACCTTTCAGGCATTTGCAGAGAACAGTAAGGTCTGGTACTGCTGGTTACAGCACTACACTATTTCTGATATGAGGCAGGATACTGTTGGGCTTCTTGGCCACCTAGGCACACTGCTGGCTCATGTTCAGCCAAGTATCAGCCAACACCCCCAGATCCTTTTCCTCCGTGCATCTTCCCAGACACTCTGCCCCAAGTCTCAAGTGATGCATGGGGTTGTAGTGACCAAAGAGGAGGATCCGGCACTTGATCTGGTTAAAGCTCATACAACTGGTCTCAGCCCAGTTATCCAGCCTGTCCAGATCCCTCTGTAGTGCCTTCCTACACTAAAGCAGATCAATGCTTCCTCTCAACTTGGTATCATCTGCAAACTTACTGAGGGTACACTCAGTCCCCTTGCCCAGATTATCAGTGAAGATATTGAACAGGACAGGCCTCAATACTGTCCCCTTGGGAATGCCACTCATGACCAGTCATTAGCTGGATTTAACTCTATTCACCACCACTCTCTGGGCTCGGCCCTCCCAGTTGTTTACCCAGCAAAGAGTGTACCTATCCAAGCCACAGCCTGCCAGTTTCTCTTGAAGAAAACTGTGGGTGATAGTCAAAGGTTTGCTGAAGTCCAGGTTGCCTTTTCAACCTGGGTCACCTGGTCACATGAAGGAGGAATTGTAGCAGAGAAGCATCCATCCTAGATCTGCTTCCTGTTGGCAAAAGGAAACAAAGTGAAACATTGAGATAACACTCACGCTTTGAGCTAGAAACTTCAATTTGTCAAAGGATTTACAGAACATAACAACAAAACGGTATTTCATGTCAGGAAATCAAATATGTGGGAGTGAAAGACTCTTGTGCAAATAATCAGAAGAGCAGTGGGGGCAAAAATTGTTAAAATCCGTCAGACAAGGAGGAGAGGGCGAAGCAACTCTTGAAGTGCCATATCAAATTAGACAGCTCTTCAGAGAAAGGAGCAAGAATCTGTGACTATGGGGAATGGCTTTTGCAAAAATGAACTTTGCAAAAGAATATTTCTGGGAAATTATTAAAGTACATGAAGTGCACACAAGTATGTAGAAGTTTTGGAGAGATTCTAGTAAAAGAATACCATAAATCATGCTTGGTCCAACCAAGGACACAGAAGGAAAAGGCTTTGTTCAATTGTCAAGCAACACAGCCGTGCTCAGGTTGCTTGCTGGTGCTACCAGACTCCCAGCCCTCCCCTCAGTCCTGCAGCAAATGCAGCCCAGCACAGAACCCAGCTCACTGGAACATGAAGTGCCACCACCTGTTGTTCTTGCTTCCTGCTGATGCCAGCAGGTTATTTCTCACATTAGTACCAACAATATGAAATTGAAGTAAGAAACCATTCTTGCATATGAGATTTCTGAGTTGGCTACCTGCACTACTTTAGAACTCTTCTGCTTTGTTTTTATTAAAGATCTTCATATATCCTTTATCTATGTCTGTTAAGTATATACATGTGTATATACACATACACAAATGAATTTATATAGACTCTATATGCACACAGAGGTATCAAATATCTGAAATTTTGAAGTTAACTGTATCACTTAAACAAATTGCACTCAAACCTGATTGTAAGCTACTTCAGCTGAAACTAAACCCAGCTCAGAATTTGGGAGGAGAACGTAATTCTTGTTTACTTACAGTATACCAACGCAATATAGCATTTGTTCTGATTAATTTTCTATGGCTTACTACTCTGCACACCAGAAACAATATCTGAATGAACCAGTGTCTTGAAACTCTATTCTCTATTGGCTGAAGAGATTGTCTGACCTTTGGTAACTGGTCACTGCTGCCGGGGACATTCTCCATGAGCAACTTGGCACAGTGGAAACATAATGGGACAAGGGTCTCATGTCAGCTATAGGATATGGAAACACCACCGTTTTGTGCTTCTTTTGCTTTATTATTACACATAGGAGGAACAATCAACAAAGACTTCCTGAGGATGAATGTTGTCAGTATATGAAACACTGAATAACCGCTTTTTGTTTTGCTGAATGGTCCCCATTCTTTCAGATTTAAAGGGGAAAATACAGGAAAACCAGCTCTGGGGAATGGGTTCTTGTATATAGGAGATTTTGTTTTTTAGTAGAGAGACTTCTGGTTACTTTGGGATCTTTCACTAGTTTTATATGTTTAACTTAATTGACGTAATCTGAATTATTCTTGTTTCACAATAAAGTGCGAGAAGCACTGGGCAAATTAATAGGAGCATGAATTCCATATTTACTTACAAGGTCACAGTCATCTGGGCCCTGAATGGTGCCAGTGTTGGGATTGATTTTTTTCTCTATTTTCACTTTCTCTCATCATGACTATAAAAGCCCAAGAGGGCTTGTTTTAATTCCAGCCTCTCTTTCTCTTCCCAGTCCCCAGGCCTACGTGTACAGAAATAGGTGTTTGTGTAGTACAGGGGAATGCTCCCAACATAGCCAGCACTAGGAGTTGCCTAATTGGTTTACTGTCAGCAAGAGACTTGCAAGACAGTAGCAGAATCCAGAGAAAGAGCAAACAAGTTTTCCCACATTTGTGTTGGTTACACTTGTGGGTAGTCACCTGTGTCTGTTGAAGTCATCTGCTTCATTAGTTTTTGCTAATCGTAGCCTTATTAATTTATCAAAAAGACTGTAGCTAGAAGGTAAAGGAAAGGAGAATTCATCCGACCCCAGTCACTACTCATAACTGTTGCTTTCAACACCAACAGGAGGAGACCAGTATCTGAAATGCTCACTATGGGCAGAAGTTAGTGAGAAGCAACAGCGGAAACATTTGTTCATAGGCAAATACTTACATTGCATCTTCAGATTTTCTTTATCAGACACAGAAACAGGATTACATTTACCTAAATTAAGCCCTTTACAAATACTGAGTATTTTTGCAAGCTACTTGTTCAGCCTCCCTCAGTCATCAGTGAAACAAGGTACATCCACCACCCTGACCATTTGGGTAGGGTCCTTAAGTTGTCTGACTGTTGAAAATTATTTTAGAGGAGGTGTTTAATTTTCAGCCAGGTGAAATTAACCAAGAGGAATCTGACCCTTATCTCTTCCACTTCTTCCCACCACGCGGTGTTTTCAGCTCCGCACACAGTTTGGCAGGACAGTGAATTATCATTTTGTGCTGTTCTGCACCAACCACCAGACCCTGACAATGCTTTTGGACTGATGTCCAAAGCCAGAGATGCTGCAAACAGTCATGCAGGTCCTTCAGCACAAAAGCTGGGCTGAAGTCTGCAGGTGCAGACTGTATGAAGTGCCTAGCACTAATCATGTGTAAACATGGTTTGAGTAAGCACAAAGCTTTGGCAGGATCAAGGCCTAAATATAATCACCTCAAGGCAAGAAAACATTCTTCTTTTGTTTCCCTTGCAGAACAAAACTTGCTATTGTCACTTAATTAACTAGTTTTTCAAACTGGTGATTGATGAAGTAACTTTGGAAGGGTTACAGTCATGGCATCACTTAAAACACCTTCTGGGAGAGTATTAAGAGAAAGGGATTGCCAGGCAGCTCCACTGAACGAGTCTGCTCCATGCTCACAGGGTGAGCACTGGGGTATGATGCATCAGTTCCTGGGGCATCAGTCTGGCTGCTCCTAAACAGCATGGGTAGTGCCTGCTGGACAGGTGAATGCTTTTGTTTTTCCAGAAGAATTCTTATCTAGCACTCAGAGGGCACAGTGAAGCAATTGGTCATTAAAGCTTGGCCTAAGAGAACAAGAACAGAAAGTGAAAGCCTCAATAAACATGTATGGATCTTCCCTTCTTCATAGTTTTAATATGGCATTTGATGTGGCTACACTTCTCTAGCTCACTGTTGCAAATTCCTTTGCAGATGCAACAAAAGGTAGGTCTTAAACTGAGACAGGTTGCACAGAATATTAGAGACTATTTTCAAGAGCATGGAGTGCGCCACCAAACAGAGATCCTGTTCACTTCTCCTGCCCTTTCTGTGACAAATGACTGCAGTAAAGTTGAGCTCCTGCTTTTCCTTATTTATGAAACACCTCTTCCCTTTTGTATGAAAAACTAATTTGCCTATGCTTTAAGAAGTGCCTAAGTGGCAGTTGAAAAAGCAGGAGAAAGCTTTGCATTAGAGTGGAGGAACAAGGCAAGTACTGTAAAACAAAAAGCTATTCAGTATTTCCTTCCCCGAAAGAAATGGAACGAAAACTGTCATCAGATTAAATTGTTCCATTCCAGATTATTGTATATAGCCCGATGAAACAAGAAATGCATTTCCATTCTCACTTTCACAGGCAATCTATGTCCGCAAACCTCTCGATAAAGAATTTATTTCTGAAGGAGCACATTTCTGCACTATGTCAGCAGTCCAGCAGAGCTCCCACGCTGCTTTGACTTTTCCTGCTCCTAGAAGTATCAGACCTTTACAATCCTTTCTAAGTTCCCAACAAATATAATATTGCAGGCAAATTTTTCATTGATTGACTATGGACATGCAAAGCTCCTGGCACCATGTATTGCTTGCTTGCATAGACGTAACTGATAGGCAGAATCTACACATTGGTCTCAGATGAAATCTCATTTAGACAAAATAGATTTTACCTGTCATCCTCTCCACAGCTGAGACTGGAAATGTATCACAATTGGCCGTAAACATTTCTTCAGGAAGGAGCTGGTCTTCAATAAGTCAGTTTAAATAAGATCAGCAAAGCCATCTCCAGCACTACCATCTGCTGACTCTTAATCACATCCGAGAGTAGAATGTCACAAGTATGAGTCAGGTTAAAAAAGGCATGAGAAAACAGTGGGAGCGTGGAAATGTGAGAGTATTAAGTTAGAGTAGCTTGCAGCTTGCTTGGAGAAGGGCAATAAAGAGGAACCTGCAGCTAAGTGGTCTATCAACTCAGGCACTAAGGCAGTACTTTCCATACACACCCATTTACAAACACCATCCTGCCCATTCTTGCCTCTGCTTTTGGTTTTGTTCTTATGCTCCACTGCTAACACAGGTACAGCGTGTTAAGATAACCATGCAGAGCAGAGTTCAGCATCATGTGTTTGTCACAGCCCTACTGGCACCAGTGTGTCACCTCCCTGACTGGTGAGATGTGACAGCTCTCTGAGCCCTCATAACTGCACAAGGATGCGTGAGAGCAACGCTCACCTCTTCTGTACTTTTTAACCATTGGCCATGATTTGTAGAATTTAAAATCTTAAATCCAAAGAGGTATACTTTTTCTTTTCTATATTCATTTTTCCTTTTTCTGGAGTTAGACTCTTTAAAAATAGCCTGAAATTAATAAACTCTACCAGGAGTAACAAGGAGGAGAGGCAGGCAGCCCTGGGCACTGCACTGGTTTGAGGACAGAAACCATTTGAAAAATATGATTGTTGAGATCTTTTGCAAAGTTTTTGTTTGTGTTGTTGCTGCTGGTGTGGACTGTTAGCATTAGTTTGTTTTCACTGACTGTAATACCATTCCCAACTTTTAATGAGTGTCTGGGTGATGCATCACAGCACCACTCCATTGGGAAGTGTTTACAAATAAATGAACATGCTGACTTCTGCATGTAAGCTTACTGGTCAATTCTCTAATCTGAAGACAGATGTTTTCCTAAAATGTATTTACGTGCTAGCAAATGTAAATATGCACTTCAAATATTGATAGAGTCCTGATTTATAAAGACTTGGAAATTACTGGAAAAAATGAAGAAGGTGAGTTCATAAGAGATGGAGGCCGGTGCTTTGATGAGGGAGGTTTTTCCAGTCCAAAAATAGCTTCCAGTCAGTTTAAAAATATTTGATGTGATGTCTTCTAGGTTTATAAGCAAATAGTTGAATAGCTTGGGCAGGATGTGCTTGATCCTGTACAAAATACTTTCACATTAAACTTCTGGAAGAGCACGTGTCTCCTCACCACTAGCCTCCTTTCTCATACCTTTCCTTTTCTTTCCCTCTTCTGTCTATAGTCCAGCAATATGGTGTTCATCAATACCTTTATGAGTGACATAGGCAGTAGAACCGAGTGTACACTCAGCAAGTTTGCAGATGACACCAAGCTGAGCTGTGCAGCTGATACAATAGAGGGAAGGAATGCCATCAAAAGAGACCTGGCCAAGTTTGAAAGTGGGCCCACATGGATCTAATGGATTCCAATAAGATCAAGCACTTCTGTGGCCTTTGCTGAGCCTACTCAGCACCCCAGGGAATCTCATCCTCTTCAGGGAAAATCCTGTGTGTGCTGTGGCACTGGGCTGGTGCCCTGCATACAGTCTTGCATATATATATATATATATACCTACATACACGTTTATATAAAAGTACAGAAAGCATTCATGAAAGTATATGTGTTTCTGCATAAGTAAAACAAGTTATCTCTTTTTCCTGAAATCCCCTGCCTGTGAGCACTATTGTGTGGCGTGTGGCACTCCGAGCATTTTGAGTTGTTGTAGAATTAATTGGCATGTTTGGTGGAGCCTCCTAAAGAATGGAGGGCATTTGGGGTTTTTCAGTCCAAAACCCGCTGGAGCCCTGGGGATGTTTTGTAGCTGCTCTCAATCTTTGTACAGAATCAAATATACATTGTACAAAATAAAACACAGAGGTATACAGTTACTTTTATGATTGGTTCAGCTTGACAAAGTATGTTAATAGAGAGTTTCTTTGTCCTTGTACAGGACAGGTTTGTTGTTCTTCAAGCACTTTTGTGAACAAATGAATGTGTTAAATTAGGTCCTGTAGAGACTTGTTGGCAATTTTAAAGACATGGCATAATGAGGCTTGCTTCCAGCTCTGCGGGGATAGCTTCCTTTGTTAGCTTACGAAATGAAGTATTGGATAGGCTTGTAAATGGGAGAGAAGACTTCAAGAGGCCCATTCTCTTATCCTCCTGCTTTTGGCCCTGTGACAATCCCCCTGCCCCAAATGGGAACCAAATCTGTCTTCTGAGGAGACAGTGTAAATCTTCCAAAATAAGAGTGCATCTCATATCAAACATTTCCAATGGATCTCATAGCCAGTATTGGTGGTAGATGAACAGTTGGACTGGAAGATCGTAGAGGTCTCTTCCAACCCTTACAATTCTATGATTTCATATCTACAGAGAAAGAAAAGTGAGAGCAGAGGGCCAGCCATTCCATCTATGCTTCCAGTGGTCACAAGAAGGATGACCCATGCTTTGGCAACCTGTCTCTCCTCTGACCAGACAAGCACCTAACACGACTAGGTTAGACTGGATGTCTGATTCCTGGAAAGCTAAATTTAGGTTCAAGGAACCCAAGTTTCAATTTTAAATCTTTGGACAATATCTATTGATCCTTTTCAAGGAATGAAACAAATACTTTATGTCATGACAGATGTTTTTAAAAATGATAGACTCCCAGCTGGGATGTAGTACCACAGAACTGCTCTGATGAAATGTGAAGAAAAATACCCATTCCAGCAATGAGGAGCCTGGAGCTGAGAACATCAGTGTGCCCAAATGATTTTGGCCAGTGCATCTGAATAAAATAATAACCTCCATTATTTTAACACAACAAACACTTTGCTGCTCTTTGAACAACAAAAACAACAGCAGCAAAATGATTCTTGCTGGAATGCAGTGATATCTCAACAAGAGAGCAGTGCCCAACCTTTGTGGTGATAATCACTGGGAATGCCTGTGCTATGCTTTTATTTCTGCATTAGGAAAATAACGACCACATCTGTACATAGCAGAGCCAATGGAAAGACAAAGGAGCAAAGCCCCAGGTAGCTTGTGTACCCTGCATAACAAAAGCTGGCAATGTCTCCTTATAAGTGCTAAAATATTCTGCAATATTCCAGCAATAACACTCAATGTTATTTCTGGTACTCGTGCGTTTACTGCTTCTCACTTTGAAGCCAGAAAATGCTCATGCATTTTAACAATCTAAACATACATACACAGAGCAGAAAATGCAGTTGCTTAATTTTGCTGTGCAAATGCCACACTTCACATCCAGAGCAGCTACTTGCGCAGCTTGATTTTGGTTCCTAGCACTGTCCCCAGATGCCTTCTGGTTTGGATAGGAGAAAGCCTCTGATTACCTGTGGGCTTGTCCTTGGGGAAAGGAGCAGAGGAAGGACTAATCTGTGTTAGCACTGGGAAAAAGGTAATAGTATTGCTGAGCACTTTGTTAGAAGCGTGAACATCCACCTCACAGGACAGAGTAACAGAGAGTCCACAGCCATTGCTACACACCCTTCCAGGTACGGAGAAGACGGCAGCAGTGAGAGTAGGTATTCCCAGAGTGATCCATTGCTGCCTCTCACTGCTCTCCTCCAGGATTAAGGCATAGTGGAAGCCCCCTAATCCTGCTCAGTGAGTGTAACATGGGTCTTGGATCTGATAGAGGGTAAAGGGTGCTCAGCAGTCTATCACCAGCTCAGACTGCTGTTATGTGTCTTAAAGTAGGCTTATAGTTGTGTCAGGCTCCAAATCTGCAGCCAGCATCCCAGACACTCCCAGCTTCCATGCAATTCCTCCCAGCACATCAGCATCAGAGACAGGAGAAGCAACGCTTGTTTAATGGGGCTGATATTTCATACAGGATCAGGAAGAAAATGATCCTTAGGGTTCACAAAATGCAATCTCTGGCAGCAATCTCTGTTGCTGGAAGCCCATAGGAAGGACTCCCTGGTCCCAGCTAAGGAAAATGACTGACTTTTTATGTCCCCAAATCAACATTATGGAGTAACAATCCTTGCTCACCTCGTACCTTCATGTGTGGTACAGCTTGTGCACAGAAGCAAAGGGTACAACCATGAGACAGAAAAGAACAGATGTGTTAAGGTGCTGCGTGAGGATACCCAACATGGGGCTACTTTAATGTGAAGCAAGATGCAGGTAGAGGATGTTCAGAATGCAGCTCAGACAAACGTGTGCTTCAGCCACACAAACACAGGTGAGAAACTCCACGTTCTTTCTTCAGTCATTCCTCTCCTTTGGCATCGCTGAATCCTGCTGTCACCACGTGCCCTGTTTGTGATGCTGATGAAGGGAAGCTCATGGAGGTGATTTCCCTATGCTTTTCAGAAGCTTTCCAGTCTGAACAAAAGACATATTGCTTCTGACACTGGAGCCCTGTGTCTGATGAACCCCTGACTTTTTTAACTCAAATAAGGAGTTTAATTCATAGCAGACCTGATCTCAGTCATGCTGAGCTGTTGCCATCACAGTGTCATTCAACACAGGATAGGAAGGTGACCAGGAAAAACTGAAATTAATAGTGCTTTCATACAGCCTTCTTAGGAGAGTGGGAACAAAGAAAGACATAACTACAGAGGAGATATTGCAGTGTCTATATGGATTGGATTCATGCTGCCATTTGCTCTCTGGTTCATTATATTTGCTTCTCACTCTCTCCATTCTTTACTATAAGACAGTAACTTGTCAGAAGCCTACTCTCTGTTGGCATTTCACCTCTATTTCATTGGCTTAGACAATCTGCAGTGACTTGGATAACATTTATTCAAAGAAAACACTTGGATGAGATTGAAAATGCTTTTATTTGACAGAACACTTAAAGGCAAACCAACATTCTATACAAAATATAAGGATGAAATATAAGGATGGTATCATCACACGTTCTTTTTTTTGTTGGGCTCCTAAATGACGGTGATTGTAAAAGGAGATACTATTGAACCCTGTGTGAACATATGGTGATTTCTTTCCTTCTGAGAAGGTAGCCAGAGCCTGTGTGATGCAGTTAATGAAACGAGCCTTGGTGCTGGAGAAGCCATGCTTAATGGTCGCTGTCAGTCACCGCGAGGTCTCACACTCCTGGGACACCTCAGCATGGCTGCAGCAGGGAGATTAGCCACTGCGTGGAGAGGGCTGGAAGAAAATCCTGGGTGGGAGGAAATGAGGAGATGAAATAAGAAAAGAAATCACAGACATCTTTTGCAGCTGTCTTTCTGGAGTAGATGCTCAGGTATGAGCCAGGCCTGGAGACAATAGAGGGGAGAGCCTGAGGGCAGCCTGTGCCTATAAGAGTGCTTCCCACACAGCTCCTTGTCTTTTGCCCTTTTAAATTGGCCATGCAGAAAGCAACGAGATGCAGGGGGCAGCTGAGGAGCCCGCTCTCACAAAGACCCACTCTATATTGCTGCACGACCAGCTGCCGAGCCCATCAGCCAGAGAAAAGGCTTTTCATGCATTTCTAGTAATAGCCACAAGGTCACTCAGCGCAGGGACCAGCAGCAGGGGATGCGGTTTGGATCCTCTGCTGCAAAAGCCCTTCATCTTCTGTCTGCCGAGGCTCACCCCAGCCAGCAGAGAGGGGAAGACAAATGGGATGGCTTCCCCAGGAGAGCATGAGCAGGAGACACCGAGCAGCTCCCTGCTGCCTCACTGTGATGGTGGTGGTTATTAACGATGTTGGCTCTGCCCCATAGGCTGCCCACTTTGGAGCAGCCCCTGCTCCCAGGATACTGCTGCTACCTCCTGGTGCTCCTTCTCTGCCTGCAGCCTCACAGAGTCAGGAAGCCCCAGGAGAACTCACACAGTGCAGCGCTGCTAGCACAATGCCCTTGGTCATGGCCCTAAACGCCCAGCAAAGCAGGCATGGAAACACCCCTGAAACATTAAAAATCATGTAGAAAGAAAGTAAATAATTGACCTAGAATGGTGGAGGAAGTGAGAGAAAATGCTGGGTTTGAAGTTAATTAGCCCTTGAACTGTCAGGCCCAATTACTTCCAGCAGCTCTGACATTTCGAAGATTAATTAGGGAGTTAGCTGTCATGCCGCACAAAGGGCCATCATCATGCTGGAGAAGATCTACCTGTGCTCTGCACACAGTGTCTTAAAGTTTTGCAGTGAGAAATCACATCCAAAAGATAATTAGGAAAATTTGGTAAGAGCTTTCTGATTATTATATTCATTTTGAGGAATGCACCCTGCTAAAATACAAATGGCAACTTGGAGGTACAGGTTTGACTGATAGGATGATGAGTTCAAATACTTGTGGCTCCCAGGCAAATGGCCATTATACTATCTGTTTGTTTTACAATGCCCTCTTTGCATTCACTATAGATGATAGTACACTGCTACACTCACTACACTTCAGCTATTCAGCATGTGCCCACTCCCAAATGGATCCAAGCATATCATAGTGCACCTGTGCCTGAAATCAGCCCCCAGCCCATTGGGAGCAGCAGGAATGCAGCCTCCCCCGCTTGCCAGGGAGCCACAAAGTGAACCCTGTGCTGAGCTGGAGTGGGAACACCCTATGTCCTCTCACTCTTCCCAGTGATACATCAGCACAGAATGGTTTCTGTGCCCTCAGTTTGAGAGACACATTGAAAAAAATCTGTGTGTCGTACCATTAAAAGCATTTGTTATAAGCATTTCAGAAGGGCTGAGTGTAAAGCACCACAGAGAAGGTTTGTGGAAAGCCCTCTTTATAACAAGTGGAACAAAAACAAAAGAAAGGAAAAGGAAATGGAAACCAGTTTTAGACACAAAATGGTTTCAGGCTTACAGTCACCCAGATATTTTTAACACATCCCTCAATACAGTCTCTGTGTGCAGCAGATCTATGAATCTGCCTTCACGCTTCCGCTTCTCTCCCAGTGACCAGAGCTCTGTTTAACAGAATACTCTGGTCTGAGCTGGTTTTATTTTTCTTTATCATCAGGGCATACTTATCACAGAAAGCTGAGCTATGGGTCGGCAAAACCTCCTGGGGTTGTTCCTCATGTGATCCCTTTCACTTTCTGTATCTTGAAATATAAAGGCATAAGACAGAAGGAGACTATTCAAGAATTAAAGGATTCCAGGTCAGGAATCACACAATATCTCAAGTTGGATGGGACCTACAAGAGTAGGCTCCTGAGGCTGAGGGTAGACCTCACCCCAGTCATCTTCTAACACCTCAAGACTGGACAGCAAAGCCAAAGCGAGTGCCTCTCTCTTCCAGAAGCCTTCCTGGCACGTTTCTCTACAAGCAGTTCATCTCCTCCCAAGCAAGTGGGATGATTCACCCTGTGCTGGTTGCAGGGCAACCTGCACAGCCACCTGGGGTTTCTGTGGGGCCCAGCCCCAGAGCTCAGGGGATGAATATGGCCAATGCCAGTGGTTTGCCCTTGTTGGGAGCTGGGCATGGGTTTGCAAAAGCCTTGAATCAGACATGATGCCTTCTCCCTTTCCCCTGCTGGTGACCTGAGCAAGGTCATGCTGAGCTGGCAACTGGAGCAGGAAGAGATGTGCCTGACCACAAGCCTGTTCCTTCCCTCACTGTTTTCTAACCATTCTCAAGCCTACCAGGAACAAATCAGCTTAAAAAAAAAAAAAAAATGCCTGAGATTCCAGATGCCTGCTAATCTTCTGTACCATCAATACAGTAGTCATAAACACCCGCTGGAGCCAGCCCAACACTGGTTTTCCATTTCATCTTTCAAGAGCTTGTTTTAAAGCCAGGAGAAAAACTTGTTCCTCTACAGACAACAGTTAATCATTAATGCTATGCACGAAACATAACATACTTGACCCTTTGATGTGCTAGAAGAAGCATGTAAGTAGAGGTGATGGGGAGCAGTGGCTCACATTTCTGCCAAGCAAATCCTGCCTCGCTGTGCGAGAGAACAAACTGAAATCTTCATCACCTGAGCTTAGGAGGGATGCTGCGCTAGGAATGAGCAATGGGGTACTTTACGGCTGCTCGCTTTAGGCACATCAGTAGATCCACCTAATAAATGCTAAGTCACCGATGCTCTGTCCATGGCCAGAGAAGTGCTCAGTCAGCCCTGTTCTGCTGACTCACACTGCCCTGTGCAGGCACAGCCCCCGCTCCCAGGGTTCCCACCACGGTGTGCAGCCGCCTTCCTCGGCACCCCCCGGGCACGGCGAGGTGCTGCAGGAGTACCGTCTCAATGGGGCCCAGCGGACCCTCCGGGGCTCCGAGCACCCTCAGTTCCTCGGGTTATTGGGGTGGCAGGGCAGAGCACTCACAGCCCTTTATTTCTCCGGAGTAAATGGGGCGGCACCTCCTCGCTTTTAGGTTTTGCGTGAACAGACCTTCCAGAGAGCGTCGCATTTTATAAGCTTTCCCATTGCGGGCTTCGCAGCCCGGGGCTCACAATAAATAAATAAATGCAAACAGTTTTAAAAATGCCACTAAAAAAAAATATCAGTTTGCTGGGGCTGGTTCCGGCGGGGCTGTGCCGGGAGCCGAGTGGCGGTGCCACCTGCTGGCGACAGCCCGCCGTGTCCCCGCGGCCATTCCATCCCGTCCCATTCCACTCCACTCCGCTCAACTCAACTCTATCCCATCTCATTCTATTTTTAGCTATTTTGTTCCATTCCATTTCGGTTCATTTCTAATTATTTTGTTCTATTTTATGTCTAGGTGCCGCGCTGGCCAGGTGGCACAGTGCCAGGCTGAGGGATGGGATCCATTGCGTGGATGGGAGCTGCATGCTCTCAGCTATGGCATGGGTCATACCTATCATCGTTTGGGAAGCTGAGCTCTTACAGGCATGAATGGACATACTGTAGGACTTGTTTTGGGGTGGAAGGGGCAATGCTGGGGGAGAATGATGTCTGCTCAGACCTGCTGGGAAGGGCAGATGGACAGCGTGGCCATGCTGGGGCCACTCAATGGGTACTCCTCTTCCAGACCTCAAAGGCAGCAAGAATTCCACTATGTGCCCACCTGATGGGCTGCGACCAGAGCCAGCCACTATCAGCCTAGAGTTCAGCTTCATCCACAGCTCCACGGCTTGCTCAAACTCACACACAGAGGCAGTCACAGTTGGGGCTGAAATACAGCTGCCTGTTTCTTCATCTTCCTGAACTGGGAAATTGTGACCCTATGCAGTTTGCAACACACCTCACACACAGAATCTTGCCAAAGATGATGCAATGCATGGAGTCATATCTGGCAGGTGAGGCACACTCTGGTACAGTAAATATTGCAGCTGTTGTTCAGAGCAAGTGATTTTGAAATAAATTTGAGATGTTAAAATGCATACAGAAAATCTGCCATCGAGGTGCCAGTTCTCTGGCCAGACAAAAAACTCTGGAGAGTACTACAAAGTGACCATATTGCCATGGGGGATGATGGAAAAAGCCCGGCTCCTTCGTTCATCCTCTCTGGAAGCGGTGCTCACTTGAGGAGCACAGGCATTGCAGCGCATGGGCATGAGCTGTGTGAGTCAGGTACAGGGCTGGAGCATGGTGACACCTTAATTTTGATGGGATGACATCCAGCACAGAGTCCCAAGATAGAAAATATGAGTGCGATGTGGGTATAAACGAGGTATAAACCATTTAATGCCTTGCAAAAGGCAGCTGAGGAAACTGCAAAGGAGGACTCACTACTCTTGACTGCTTGCCTGGGGTTGTGTGCAGCTGGGGAAAGCAGAAGTGAGAGGACAGGGGTCTGCCTCAGGCTGGAGGAGTCGTGGCTTTGCTAGCAGTCAGAAATGAAGTCTGCAGTAATGAGGCAAAAAGGCACACAGCGCAGCAAAGCCTGGAGCAGCACGGCAAAGCCTGGAGCAGCCCTGCCTGACGCGGGTGACAGGAACGCGCGGTGCCAGGGGCAGCTGAGTTGATCTCTCAGGTTCTCTCTAACCTGCACTGTGACCGTGGGCCGTGCCCATCACCCTGTCCTCCTCGTGCTCCTCTGTGGTCTGCTCAGAGTTCAGAATTAGTCTTCACTAATTTGATCCCTCAGTGCTTTATCAGTGGCTCTCTCCTCCACGCTGTACGTTTGGATGGACAGTTGAAAGGATTTCTGCTCCCTTTGCTCATGGTCTGTTCTCCCTGCTTACTTGCTGCCCTCATCTTTCCTGCTTCCTGAGTAGCTCGGAGTTCATTTAAAAGAAAACACAGTATTTTACTCCATTTATAAATATATCTAGTGGAACAGCATTATCACTGTGGATGCAAATAATGACTTTTACTTCACTTTTTTAACATCTGTTCCATCCCCACCCAAGATCCTGACTGCAACTGAAGAAATGGTCCTGCCCCCACCACCCTGGGGCTGAACGACACATTGTGTTGTTTGAGTGAACACTACATTATTTGAGTGTAGATGGGAAAAAACAAGCATTGGACCCAATGCTTAGAACATGGAAGAAGCTTTCCTGCTGGCAGCCTGGACAGGTGCCACCCAGCCTGTCTGAACGTTAGGGAGACACTGGTTGCCCCCTGGGGCTGATGTTCAGGACTTGAGGCTTCATTCTCCGCATCAGAGCCTGGTGGGCTCCAGCCAGCTCTCCAAAGGGGATATTCAGATTCCACTAGGGATAAAAATTGTCAGAGGAAAGGGATACATCTGAGCTGACACAGACACACAGTCTTCGCTTCTGCAAACCGGGGAATTAGCGGGGTCACTACCAGAAGATCATTGAGGGGTTTCCACCCTCCACCCTGGGAGGCTCAAGGTTTTCATAGTACATCACACTCTGATGGGAAGAAATCTTCACTGCAGCCTGAATGCATGCAGAGAAGTTATAAATCTTTTTTTGTCTAGTGCCAGCGTTTACCTTAAATAACATTTCTGCCTCTCTACGTCAGCGACAACTCGAATTGGCTTTTCTTTGGGTACACCAGAAACTTCAGGTTTCTCCTCATGACAGTCACTCTTTTCTTGGTTGACCTTTTTGCCCAGTACTAGTATTCTTTGTGGGGCACTTTGTTTTTGTAGCTAACAACACTCAAGCAGGCTTACTGAGAGACACTGTACAGCATCAGTCCTACTTGCTTGGTTTTCTAACAGACAGGGAGTTGTAATCCCATAACTCAATCATTATGATTGGCAAATGGGCCCTTGTGTAGTCTTTCAGGTGAGATGCTAACAACCAGATCCACTAACCTTAAAATATTTATTTCTCGGACCAGCAAGTAGATCCTTCCCCATTTCCAAAATCATTCTCTATACTTCTAAAAATACATGAAAATGTATTTTGCTGGCCTGGTTTGTTCCCTCATGGAAATGCACCCAGCATGTTATTTCAGATCTTCTCCAGGATCACCTTTGTTCAGTCATTCTGAGTGTTTATTTTGGAGTAAATATGGACTTGCCTCCCTCCAGGTGTAGTGTCCTTTTCTCCACTCATGTAGTTCAAGTTGCTTTTTATGTCATTTTCATTTGGAGAAAGTGTTGAGGAACGATTTAGGTTTCTAGTGAACCTCTCAGGTTGGCATGTCACTGATGACACAGAACCACATGAGCCTTTGGCTGAGCAAGGAGGTCACTGGAGCCAAGAGACAAAGAGAAGCAGTTGTTGGCATGGGGCATGGTGTGAGGGAGAGCACCTCTAATAGAAGCCCACTTCACCAATGCTATCTACTGAAGAGTAAAAATAACCTTTTTGTACTTCAGGGATTTCTTCTGATTGCTAGGAGAAAAATATGTCATTGCAGGTGAGAAGTTCCTTGGGGTGAACAGAAAAGCACTGGATGAAGATGGAAAATGTGATTGTTAGAGAGAACTGTCCCAGAAATAGGCTCGTGAGAGAACAAGAGAGGAAGGTTAGAAAGAATCAGTGGCTGTGGATTTTTGTTTTGTTCATTTATTTGTTTTCAACAGATAAAACATATGTCTTGCTCACAGCATCTAAACTTAAAGGCAACTATTCCAGACTCTCTCCAGTTCCTGCTTCTGCTTCCCTACCTTTCCTGGTGAAAGATCTTGGGAGGGTTTCACTTCATGCCAGGTGAGTTTTTGATATAATAATTCTGGAATAGCTGCATCTATAAATTTTCACACTTGGGCAAGTTCAAGCAGTATTTTGAATTTACACCACTGAGTGGAAGAGAGCAAATCTAGATTTACACTGCAAATTTAATCAGGATGAGGGCCTGTGTGACTTCAGTCAACTCAACACACTATAAGGGCACTGGATTTGCAAACAGTGGTGAGGTCTTCCTCATAGTCTGGGTACTTTGTCCACTGTCAGCCTGGACTTCTGAAAACAGAGTGGCTTCAGCTGGGATCCTCTTTGTGCACCAGTGGCCCTTCAAATGGCTGGCATCTCCTCTACAAGCCATCCCATGTTCATCTGCAGCCAGTGCATTAAAACGGGCCCTGGAATAGACTCTGCAGAGCAGAGGTCATGGCCCCGAGCTGCCAAAGTTCAAGGAGCATTTGGACAGCGCTCTCTGACATAGGGTTTGAATTTTGGGTGGTCCTGTGTGGAGCCAAGAGTTGGACTTGATGATTTATATGGGTCCCTTCCAACTCAGGATATTCTGTGATTCTACGATTCTGTGATACCAATGGAAAGCACACGGTCTACTGGGCAGTAAATATGAAACCTAACAAGGAAGAAACTTGACAAAAACTGAACTCACCTGGCCTGGCCTTAGTTCAGCAGTCACTCCAGTGGTACCAGAAAAGTACAGTTGTCCTGACAGTGTTTGGATCAGAGGATTTCACAAGCATGTTGCACTTACTATGTATTGAACACCTCTGCCAGGAAGGCAGGAGCCTTAGACAGGAGCCCTTGGAGATGAAGTGCCTCTTAATGTGTTTTCCTATTTAAACTGAGCCATGCATTCACACAGCAAAGAAAAGAAGAAACAGCCCCTGGCAAGCAAGCCTATCTGCAGCGTGTTCCCTGAGCATTTGCTCAGTGGGTCTGAGAAGTGTACCGAGCATGTTGACATTGTAAGGCTGTGCTCGTCATGCATCATTTGCAACTGGAGGGAGTGCTGATGATCTAACCAGAGGCCCCAGAGCTACTCGAACGAAGGACTTAGTTGTTTCCCTGCAAATAGCTGGCACTTGGAGGAGCTGGATAAATCTTCAGGCAAATTCAGAATGAAATTGCATTGTGCTAGAAATGAGAGCTCCAATCCAAAGTATTGGGAAGGGAGGAAGGACCTTGAGGGATGGCTCAGAAGCCCTGACTCTGTGTAGCGAGGCATCGCCAGCACAGCCCAGGAGAGGCACTGTCTGTTATGGTTTTATGATTTGACTGTCTTAGATGAGTAAACCCCGAACAGTGCACAGATGTAAGTACAGAGACAATGTTTCATCCCAAGGCTGTTCAGCCCCCTCCAACCCATCCTTGTCTTTCTGCTTTGACGAGAATTTGGGGCCCCAGCAGCATGGCCAGACACCATCACTCAGCCATCGCCTTTCCCTGTGGAGCTGTCTTCAAATCCTGCCATTGGAAAAAATAATGTCCTCAGTGTTCTGTGCTGTGCTATGGCAGTCACACCCTTTTCACCAGCTTCAGGACTTGAGATCTCAAGCTTTCTTCCTTCACATCTCAGGGAGAAAGAAAAAGACAGAAAAAAAAAATAATTGCAGTACTGCTAAGACTGCATGACTGCAGTGTCTCAGCCATCAGCAAAAGCTTCAAACACTGAAATTCAAGAGAAAAAAAAAATTGGATTGACAGCTTTTTATTAAAAGCACTAAATATGGTTATACTGTTATTATTCTCTGTGACCATGCTTGTGATGACAAATCTTGCCACTTAGATAAGGAACTAGGCTTTGAAGTCAGGATTTGAGTTAGGTTTGGGGTGGGTTCTTTTGGAGGGAACTCCGCCTGTTTGGTTTGCCTCTTCCCACATTAAAAAGAAATATCCTCCAACCAGGAAAGCTCTGTTCTTCCCTCAGTTCTTTTTCAATTCCAGCTCGTTTTAGCTCAGTGCCTCTTTACAACATATCACATCACCCACAAAGAACAGAAAAAGAGAAATCCATTCAATTTGAAAATAAAATAAAATGAAATGTGCTCTGGAGGACAGATGTCAAATCTGAGCTCGGCTCATGGCTCTTACGAGTTTGTTAACCTTAGGGATTATTAACAGAAAATTAATTTCCTGTTCCTACATAGATTTCATCTGCAATTTGTTGAGTTGCTTGTTGTTGCTTTTTTATTTCATTTCTGAAAATACTTCCTCTTCTCTGTGTACACTGAGAAAATTCCCAAGAAAATCTCCCAAGAAAAAGTAATATCTCAATTAAAAGTTAAGATGTAGTGCTCCTTCCCCTCCTGGCACAGAAGGAAGCACTGCCCCTTCCAAAGCACACATTCCCTGCATGGCTTCAGAAAACAGACAATGTCTGGGTGGTTTTGCTTCCTTCTGTGAAGTGATTTACAGCAAAAGGGAGAAAAAAAAACAAACAAGAAAGAAATCTTTGTTTTTGATGTTTATCCCAGCAGAAGTGAAGGCTTCACATGGTTTTACTGGACTAAAGCAGGACAAACTCCTTAGGATACTCCACCTCTTGTACAGCGCCATTGCTCTCATCTCAGCTGATGGGGAAGTTTGGGGCAGAGGGATTCCCATCTCTGGGGATGCTCTCCATCCAGCACAAAGTCTTCCTAGATTTTCTGGAGCTAAACCTGATAAAATGTCTCTTTGAGGACAGCGAATACATACAGGCATTATTCCAAAGCTGCTTCCTTCAGCGTATAGCAAATTAAATTCAGTGTCAGCCTTTGGTCTGCTTCCCGCAGGGTCCTTTTATGCCGTGCTTCAGACTTGTATGCAGTTTACTGCAAAATTGGTTGGTTTTCTTTCCTCTTTTTTTTCTTTTTTTTTTTCTCTCCCTACGCTTTGTCTCAGAGCTCAGTCTTTGCCATGTCTCAGAAGCATCTGGAGCAAAGCCATGGCAATATGATATACCCCCACAAAATGACTTAGGTGAAAGGGGTGGAAAAAGCTGGTTACTCCATCTCCCAGGCCTTTCTCACCCCTTTGGAAATCTCCACCGAAGCCCACCAGAAACATGCCATGAGCCTGCAGGGCTGTAGAAGATGCCCTGAAAATGTGGGGACACATGGGAAAGCTTCGTGCAGCCTCTGGGAAAGGTGAGCATCCCTCAGTATATTCTCTATGGGAACGCCTGAGAAAATTCCTGTTCGGAAGAGTCGGAGCGGTGCTCATGCCCCAAGCAGCTCTGGCTCCAGCTTTTATCTTTACAAGAGGGTTTTTATGGGCTGGGAGAATGAAGTTTCTCTGATGGCAAAAGCAGTACTGTTAAAAATGGCCAGGCGTGTGACTCAAAACTTGAAGCGGGCTGCCCATAAAATGTTGGATTTGTGCTTTAATCTGGCGAGACTGGTTTATAAAGGAACTCTGCTTTGGATTCCCGCTTTAATCTATCTGCGCAGCCAGTACTGGAGGATTGTGAATGTTTTCTGCAGCCTCTTTGTTTGCAGCCTCTCTCACGCAACCCTTACAATCACAAAGTGAGTTTTTAGATATCCCATTAGTCACCTAAAAACACAATTCACACTGAAATTCAGTATTTGCGGTCTAAGAAAGAGCCGTGATGCATGGTAATTAAAGCTCTATTAAAAGTTATTTTTCCAAGGAAAGTTGCATTTCTCTAATGATATTTATGAATAAACTCTACCACCCCAAAAGTGCTCCTTATTATCTGGATACACTTAGGGTCAGGTCTGTGCACACACACACATGCATCCAGTGCACATTAGCATTCATTTATTTGAGTTGGAAGGGACCTTGAAAGGCCATCTGGTGCAACCTCCCTGCAATGAGAGGGGACCTACAGCTGGATCAAATGATCCATTGTGAGCCCCATACAGCCTGAATCATGACTGCACCAAAGCTCTGCATAGTTTACCCAACATGGATTGTCTCAAGGTGATGCGTGGCTGTGAAGTTTGCATTTTTCAGGAGCCTGGCCTGCTGCTTGTGTCTCACATGTTGTGAAGCATCTCCTGTAGTCAGCAAGAGCAGATGAATGAGAGCACTTCTCTGGAGGCATCTCACAGAGTGAGATCCATCTGCTGCTGCTATAGTTTCATGCCCTTCCAGGGCCACAGAAGAAAGACCAAGCAGATATTAATGGTATACTGCAGAAATGACCTGAGCGTGCTGGATTCTGGCTGGGCTATCCAGGGTGTTTCTGGACAGTAACGTGTTCTACTAGAGAAGAGCCAGAAAAAGGATGGATCAGAGCAACTTCACTTGAACCCTCCAACCCAAAGTCATTTCCAAACACAGTGAGGCTGGATTTGGAAGCCAAGGTTTAGTGTTCAGGAAGGACTGATTTTTACTCCCTACCTCAGCCTTAAATTCAGTAATGTGTTGAAGAACAAAGCATAGGCACAGGAAAGTGTCAGCTGTGACTCCTAGCAAATGCACTGGACTGGCTGATTACCTGTTGATGAGCCATTTAATTGGAGCTCAGTTACATGCTCTGGAAGCCTGGCTCCCTGAGATGCAGTTACCAAATTTCCTCCCTCCCAGCTTGCCCCCAACACCATGGGGTACCCTGGTGCAGCACACCAGCTTGCAGGGGTGTTACACCCGGCCCCAGTGACATTAATGCAAGCTGGCTGGGCCTTGAAGCTATCGCAATTATGTGTGGTGGAGATGATCTGCTGCATCTGGTTTATATTTAGGCCGGGGTTGTGCAACATGTTCCCATGCTGCCGGGCAGGCACTCACTTCCTTTGGCAATAATGGCAGGACTCACATGAACGAGGACTTGCTAAGGTGAGCAGAGCTGTTCCCAGCTTTGGGCCGCACTGTGGGATGAAGGAAAGTTGAGAATAGCCAGGCAGTGTGGCAAAGGGCTTCCTCTTCTTGAGTTTTGCCCTCAGTATTTCACATCACAGCAGGGCACAGCCCTGCTGGGTCACGGTCCTATCTGGGAGGACACCATGCAAACCCTGGGCAGGTTCTGTATGGTCACTGGTAGAATGTTTTAGAAGCTATTTCCTTGCTGCAAAGTGATCCGTGCCCTGATCTCGCCCCGTCAAAACAGAATGAGCAGGCACAGTGTGAACATAACTGCCACGAGAATAACTCCAGCATAATTGTTGAGCAAAAGGTACTGTTGGGGCATACACCAAGGGCAAGATGTTTGTGTTATTGAAGGTGATTACAGCCTGATATGGCTTTTATCAATGGAAGTAGTAGCACTTCTCCAACACCGGATCTGTAGCAGCTCCATTCCCAGAGCCACCTTTCGCTGCGGGCACACACATGGCCACCTGTGGCACCAGCATCCAAAACCACCACTGTGACAACCTTGGGTTTCCAGCCCAGCTCCTGGGGTAGCAGGTCTGGCTCTGCAGTTTGCCTTATTTAATGCAAAATGAAAAAAAAACGGAGGATAAAAAAGCAGCTCTCCGTTGTTGAAGTCTGATTTTCGTGTCCTAGATTTCTATGGCAACCATATGCAGTTCAGCAATGACACCAGCGCATCCACAGCCCTCTTATCAGCACCCACCGAAACCCAGCAGCTTATTTCTCAATTCTCAACTCATCCTCTTCATCTTATTCTAAGCAAATACAGGTCTCAGGCTTCCTGAGAGGACAAATACTGAAGCAGCTCGATCAGAAATGGCTTTCCCCCTCCTAACCCTTATTGTTCTCTGGAGAACCTCTAGACGAAGGGCTGGGCAGCCTGACCTGGCTCTGAAGCCACCCCCAGATTTAAGTTTCCTGTGGCTCCACTGTTGTATCATTCACATAAAATAATTACTATGAAAGCAGAAAGAAAATACGTTGTTTCTGTTTAAATTCTGAATGCAGTCACAAACAAAGCAGCAGCCTTGACCATCGCTCTGAAATGACTCAGTCCAATGAATTTGCAGTTGGTTTTGCTCAAGAATAACAAGACCCACTGAGCATTGTTTATTTTAAACCTAATACAAGAGTTCCTCTTCTTTTCCTCATGAGTTTCAGGGTTGCACCGCCTCCCTTGCTGCACTCATATTAGACAGGAGCTTTGCTTTGCTGTATGGAAGCAGAGAGATGGCATCAAGAAGCTTGCAGCGGCAGGGTGGTCACTGTGTTTGTTTCTGTCCTATAAATGAAATAAAATTCTCTTTTGATATGTAAATTTTTTATATCAGACTTGTCAATACACACATGCACACATGGAAATGTCAGCAGCTGGGCTTCATCAGTTCTTAAA
Organism: Odontophorus gujanensis; assembly: GCA_013399175.1. Taxonomy (NCBI): domain Eukaryota; kingdom Metazoa; phylum Chordata; class Aves; order Galliformes; family Odontophoridae; genus Odontophorus; species Odontophorus gujanensis. The sequence continues at coordinate 19,814 of VXAB01010093.1, read as the reverse complement.
AAGTCAGTTCCCAGCAGCAAGTTGGGTTTACTGTACATGAGCTCCTTATTCCATGGGACTGTGGCATTTCTAGCTTGCTGGAGATCTCAGAGCTTGTTTGTGCTCTTGAAAATGCAGGGGATCCTTTACCACCCCACCAGTAGGGGTTTTCCCGTCTCCACACACTGTCAGGGTGTCTCCATGCAGCTTCCTATGGGCTTTGAATAAGGCCTGAGAGTGTTCAGCTGTATGGGGTGGTAAAGAGTAGCATTCCATCACTCTACAACACCAAAAATCATAGAAACACAGAATAGTAGAATCATAGAATCCTTTGAATTGGAAAAGACATTTAAAGGTCACCTAGTCCAACCCCCCTGCAATGACCCGGGACATCTACAGCTTCATCAGATTGTTCAGAGCTCCATCCAATCTGACCTTGACTGTCACCAGGGATGGAGTATCCACCACCCCTCTGGGCAACCTGTACCAGTGCCCTACCACCCTTATTGTAAAAAATTTTTTCTTATACCTAACCTACATCTCCCCTCTTCTAGTTTGAAGCCATTTCCCCTTGTCCCATCACAGCAGACCATGCTAAAGAGTCTGTCTCCTTTCTTACAGCCCCCCTTTAGATACAGAAAGACCACTGTCAGGTGTCCTCAGGGCCTTCTCTTCTCCAGGCTGAACAGCCCCAGCTCTCTCAGCCTGTCCTCATAGGGAGCTGTTTCCATCCCTTGGGTCATTTTTGTGATCCTCCTCAGGATGTGCTCCAACAGCTCCGTGTCTGTCCTGTGCTGAGCACTCCACATGTGGATGCAGTACTCCAGGTGAGGCCTCACAGCACAGAGCAGAGGGGCAGGATCACCCCCTCACCCTGCTGGCCATGTTGCTTTGGATGCAGCCCAGGATGCAGTAGGCTATCTGGGCTGTGAGGGCATCTCTCAGGTTTGTAGATCGTACCACGCAGCCTGATGTCATCTGCAAATGTGAAGAGAGTGCTCTTAATCCCATGGTCAATCCCAATGTCACTGATGAAGATGTTAAAAGGAACTGGTCCCAGCAGACCCCTGAGGAGAACCACTCATCACTGAATTCTGTCTGGACAGTGAACCATTGACCACCACTCTCTGGGTACAATCGTGCAACCAGTAAATCTGTGAAAAAATAATGAAGTCTGCAAGACCTTTGAGAGCACATTTTAGTGTCTTTGTATTAATAATTAGCATTTAGAATCACAGAATCATTTAGGTTGGAAAAGACCACTAAGATAACGAAGTCCAAACTCAGCCCATCCCCACAATGCTCACTAACCTCAGTGTCACATCCACATGTTTCTTGAACACCTCCAGGGATAGTGACTCCATCACCTTCCTGATTGGTCTGTGTCACTGCTTCCAGTTTCTAATTATCTTACTGCTATCTGTTTCATTGGTATCTGTTGTGACTGTCCCACAGACCATCTGCCAGCTCCTGTCAGCCCTGAAGGGCTGGGGTGCAAAGGGGCAACTCAGATCTAGCAGGGTGAATCTCTGTTAGCTGTTGAGAGTAATCCTTCAGGTATGGCACTTCTTCAGGGCAGGAAGGGTGTCACTCTCCTGATGTGTCCATCAGCAGTGACAAGAGATTAGGAAGGAAGAGAGCTATCGTGGTGATGAGCCATATTCACACAGTGTACTGCAGCACAGATCCATGTGAGGATGCTGCCTCAGAAACACAAAAATAGCAATGACATCTCCTGGCTGACCAGAGCACAATCACAGATGTGGATGGGGTCATTCCAAGTGCAATTACAAGGCTCTTGGGCCGGGATACTGGAGGGCACCAAGGGAGGTGACAGTCCCTCTCTACTCTGCCCTCACAAGGCCCCATCTGGAGTACTGTGTCCAGGTGCGTGGTTCCCAATACAGCAAAGGTGTGGAGCTGTTGGAATGAGCCCAGAGTGGCAGCAGGGAGTGTGGGATGGTGCAGGCAGACCCGCGGGACACACCCCAGCATCAGTGCGGGGGGGGGGGATGTGCAGCCAGTCAGACGGATCCCACATGCTCCTTTCTTTCCCTTTTACTATTTTTACCTCTGCCAAACGGAGAACAAAGCCAGCACCAAGAGAACACAGCCCACATCTCTCCAAAGCGATGCAGCACGGAGAAACCTACGCAGGATCCACACGCTGTGTGGGATAAATCCCAGTCTATGTATGTGCATCTATACATACCCTGCCCTGTGAGCTCTTTGTATGTCAACAGCAGCCCCAGGGTGAGGTGACCCCTGGCCTAGCAGCCTGGCACAGGGACGTGCCTGTGCTCACCCCATGTGTTACCTCCTGAAAGGAGATTGTGGCAAGGTGGGGGTTGGCATCTTCTCCCACATAGCTGGTGACAGGATGAGGGAGTGGCCCCAGGTTGTGCCAGGGGAAGTTCAGTGTGGACATTAGGAAAAATTTATTTTCTGAAAAAGCAGTCAGGCGCTGGAATGGACTGCACAGGGAGGTGATGGTGTCACCATCCCTGGAGGTGTTCAAGAAGCATTTAAAAGTTGTACTAAGGGACATGATCTAGTGGGGAAATAGTGGTGGTAGGTGGATGGTTGGACTGGATGACCTTGGAGGTCTTTTCCAACCTTGATGATCCTATGATCCTATGATTCTAGGAGGGCACTGAGTCCAGCTGGCAGGCAGCTCTTCAAAACCCTATTGCATAGGGAAAAGTCTCTCAACCCACCCACTTGCTATGCATGAGCACTGGATCAGCATCTTAGGAGATCTTACTGACCATTAGGCAGGCAATGAGGAGTGAAATTGTCCACCTTTCTCCCTCCCGCACCTGTCTTTCACAGAATGCGCTCAGGGACCCAACGCAGTGTTTTTACTCATCACCCACTTGTCTCGGACATAGACAATGAGTGATCACGGCATGCAGGCAAATGGCAGGAAGAAACAAGCTTGTAGCCTCGCGAGCCTGCAGTCTGTGTTTGTTAACTGCAGAGCTGTGCTTATAGCTGGGTGTTACACAGCTTGCTCACCACTTCATTATAAAACCTGAGGAGAGTGCAGGAGCCCAATGACTCATCCCCACACACTGCTCCCTCACAGAGCATTGCTCCCTCCCAGCTCAGCTGTCCTGGACCCCGCAGCATGATGCTGCTGGGGCCAGCAGGGAGGGTGCTGATGGCATTCAGGGGCATTTCTTCCTTTCCAAGGGCTCAGCCAGGTTACTTAGTGATGGGCAAAAGGGATGAGGTCTCCTTCCAAGCACTTGTCAAAGCTCCACGGGCAACTCTGTGGGTAAAGTCAGGCCCACCCCAAACACTTGCAGACGAAGAACTTATTGCTGTGCCTTCAGAGAGGAATGATGTGCTTAGTAAACAGTAACATTACAAAAAGGAGCCAAACTCAGTGTTTTTAATTTCCCAGTTTAGACTGGACTTGGAAGAGGGCTGTCAGCCTTCCCTGACCCTCTTCTAAGGGCCAGGGCTTTTTGCTCTATGGTTCATGCACTACTAAGGTTTCAGGCGAGAGCTGCCACTATTTCTGTTGGGTTTTGGATTCAGTTGCACAGCAGTGGTCCCTGGTTGAGATAACCTGTTTAATTAGTTATTAAAATGTAGGCTCTTTTATCATCACATCTCCTACCATTCTGGAACCCGTCCACTAACAGTAGACACAACTCAGATTAGCATCTATTACTAGGCTGTGAATATGGGGAACAGTCTGGCAAGCCAAACTTTGCCTTTTGAACTTTCCAGGCATCTAACTTGTGCTAGCATGTGCTTTTGGGGTGTACAACTGCCAGTTGTCTGCATGACCCCCAGCACATATCCCCCAACCTTCCTGCTCCCCTAACTTGGGGCAAAGGCTGCAACAAATCATGACGATGAGCCAGAGGTGTCTCGTGGTAGGGTTTCCTGTTTATCTCACTGCCTGCCTCATTACAAAGAGCACATCTTTCTGAAAAGCATGTTATACCAGGGTTGCAGCTCTGGGGGAGCAGGGCAGGGCCACAGAGTGCAAGGGTGATAGCTTAGGTCCATCAGGGAAAAAGAAGGAAACTCAGGAGCAGCTGTAACACATTGTGTGGGGAGAAACCCCAGAACACCTCATCTCACCCCATAATATCCCTTGTAAGCTTTCCAGAAGTGTCCTGGGTGCAGATGAAAGCCCAAGCATGCCACTTGCTGGCTGAGAAATGCTGAGAAAGAGAAGCTGTATCCTGGACAGGCAGTGCTGGGGTGCACACGGGGCAGATGTGGGTGCATGTCTGCAGACCACAGCAGCAAAAGCTATTTGTAAGCTTGTAATTTCAGAAGATGAGGGCCAGGCTGCTCCTGCAGGGTTTGCAAGACGTTTGACCAGTAGGACAGCCCACAGCTGGAAGCAGTGACAGCAGAACCAGCCACGGCTGCTTCCTCTTTCAGCCTCTGCTTGGGGCCGGAAAATCCCTTCAGATTTCATTTCTCATTTTGATCCTTATTTTGTTTATTTTGCTGCTGTTGTGACTGGCAGAGCCCTGGCTTCATTTCCCACCATCAGCACACAGCTGTCACACTCTGTCTTCCAGTCTTGCAAAGACCATGGTGATATTCACGCAGGATGTAGGCAGGCAGACACAACTGGCTCTGCTGCACTGGTAGAGCTACACCCACACATAACAACTGACCCAGCTAAAGGGTCCTCCGATGCTTCAAATGGATTGGAGACAATGGAGTAAGCTTATACTGAATATTGTGCACTGAGGAGGCCGCAGCACTACAGGTACTGTGCAAGGACCCCTCATGTTGGATTAATGTGCCGTCAAACCATTGGATGTTGACAAGAGGAAAGACTGCCTTACTGGAGGCAGTTATGGTTAAATCAAGTCCTGAAAAAGTTGTGAAGGGTGCAGCTTCCTTTCTAAGGATATCAGAGTTGCCAAAATGTATTGAAGGAGTATCAGAAATTGCACCTTGCATAAGCTTGGAATCAAAGATGCATGGAGAAGGAAAGGAGAGGGGCTAGTCTCCAGAGATACCCCAGAGATGGGTTTTCAGCTAGGAGAAGCGTGAATCCCCAAGTAGCCTCTCATCTGTAGCTGCAGAGCCAGTGGGAGACCCCTCCAGAGGATGGTGGCAGTCCTGGGTGAGCGTGGTGAACCTCTGGTCTGTCCCAAGGGTAGGTAGATATCCAGTTTGTTTCTCAGTGTGTGTGTTGAGTGAGTTGGCCCAGAACATTCCACACCTGGCAATGGGGTAGCCTCTGGCCACACTGTACTAATCACAGAATCCCAGAGTTGTAGGGGTTGGAAGTGACCTCCAGAGATCATGGGGTCCAACCCCCTGCCAAAGCAGCTCCCTAGCCCAGGTTGCACAGGTAGGCGTCCAGGCGGGTCTGGAACGTCTCCAGAGAAGGAGACTCCACCACCTCTCTGTGCAGCCTGTGCCAGTGCTCCGTCACTGCACTGGGAAGAAGTCCCCACAAACATTTGTGTGGAACTTCCTCTGCTTCAGTATGTGGCCATTTCTCCTTGTCCTATCACCACACACTGTCCAGCCTTGTTCCTTGGCCTCCTGCTCCTCAGATATGTATAGATATGGATCAGAGCTCCTCTGAGTCTTCTTTTCTCAAGGTTGAATAGACCCAGGTCTCTCAGCCTTTCCTCATAAGGGAGGTGTTCCATGCCTGTTATTATCTTTGTAGCCCTCCACTGGACTCTTTCCAGGAGATCCCTGTCTTTATTGTACAAGCTGATGGCACTGGCAACAGAGGGGCAGTACATGTCCCAGCCTGCCCCACAATGCCCATCTCCATCCCAGATTGTAGCAGGGACCCATCCAAGCACCCACTAAACTGGCTGGTCTAAAGCTCTGGTTGGCTAGGCCTGCTGGCTTCCAGTAGGTTTTATCCATCAGCTTTGGAAAAGCTTCATCCCCACAGCCTGTCTAGGGCCACCATACCTCCACAAGAAAGTTGTCGTGCAGAAGGACCCCTGTCACCAGGCTGGAAGGTATCATTACCCAGCCTATAATTGTCCTGCTAAATTGATGGTTAGCTGAGGTGTGCCATGAAATCACCAACACGGAAGAACTGGTGACAGGGCAGGTGCTGCAGTGTTTCTCCATGCTTTGTAAGGCCTGATGAAGGTTAGTATCTTTGTTCAGGCAATGAGGATCACAGACAGTCTCTCCCCCACTGCAGTTATGATTCCGAAGTACAATTTTAAAGGTTGGGTCTCCCTGTAAGTGGTGCCAATCTGTGGTTTAAAACCAGAGGAGAAGCTGGATTTAGGTGGGTCTGAGTAGACAGAAAATAAATAGCAATTGAAGTCCTCAAAAAAACTGATACATCAGCATTTTAAACCACTACTTTCATCTTTTAGAACGTGTTTCTGCCATTATGGTATACGCCATAGTCTCTCTGAGGTAATCATATATATCACTCAGCAGTACTGCACTGGCTTACACATGAAGCTGCTTGTGCAGCTTTCATCTAACCTGTGTGTCAGAAATGGCCACTGCTGGGACCCTGCTCCCATCCATGACAGGAGAAGTGATGCTCAGGAGACATCTCTGGGTTGCATATGGCTAAAGTTCCTGCCTGCTTGGTGCAATCAGAAAGGGAAGGAGGGGGCTGATCAGGAATGGAAGGGGAAGAGTGTCTGAAAGGAGTTCATACCCTAGAGAACCAGCTCCAGCCCTACTGAAGTTGCAACATTTCTAAGTGATGCCCCCAGCCCATCAATTGAAAGGTAACTTGGCTTCCCCATTTCTCAGACACACAGCTGTTCCTCATGCTCCTCACACCAAAAAAAAGTCATGTTCTGTTTCCTAAACTGAGCAGCACTCACAGTCCTCTTCTTGGTGTCCCAAATCCCCATTGCAGCACTTTGAGGAGTGGCTTGCAGGGAACAGGGGAGATCACTTCCTTAGAGGAGGCAGATTGCTGAGATCCCACAGTGACAGCATTGGAGAAACACCTGGGAGGAAATTAACCATTGTAAAGTCTGAGCAGGCATCACCTTGGGGGGACACAGCCCAGAAGGTGGGAAAGCAAAGGAAACAAAGGTCTCAGACAAAGCCCCAAGCTGGCTGGGACACCAGGCTGAAGCCTCCTCTCCTGCCACCTCCTTCCTCCAGGACATCCCCACCCCAGCCCCTCAGATGAGCTGGTGTGTGACGGCACAATTACAGATGTCAAAATGTGTCAGCACAGAATGGGTGGGAATTCAGGGTACACTGACATCTAGCATTTTTCTAATTTTTGACAGTCTGACTAATTTCAGACTAATTTGGTGTCTTCTTACGCTCTGTCACTTGGGTTTGTTGTGTTTTTTTTAGTCATTATTACTATAATTACATTTATGCATGTTTCTATTTGATTAAACATCAGATAGTAAATACCCACATTTGGTAGTCGCAGCAAGAAATGCTGAGATTTGCTCTCCTCTCCCCAGCAGGCCCAAGCATACCCAGCACAAGAACTCAGGACTACTTCTGGAAGCAGTGCATGAAATCAGGGAACAGAAATCAGAGCACTGCCTCCGAACAAGCCTTGGGAGTTTTAGGTCCCTCTTGCTTTCCTCTCTGCAGTCATTCGCTGTTTGTTGTTTGTCAGTTGTGTTACAGGAGGGATATGTATCACCTGCGATGTTCATTTATGCAACCTCTCAACTCTTAGGCATTTTAGGATGCTTAAAATTCTCTTTGGATGCACTAAGATACACGAGCACCACCAGCAGCAATATTCAACAAAGCATCTACGTCTTGGTCGTGGCCAAGTTGTGTCTTCTTGGACACAGTAATTCTTCATTCTGGTTAATGGATCCAGCAACTTTAGGGCAACAGCAGCTCTGCTTGAAAAGTTATTGACACCCCTTGGCTATTTTGCAGCATCTCAGCGTGGTCACAGTCACCAGAGCTGCTTAAACCGAAGTATTTTCCTGGGAAAGCCAAGATCACACATGTAGGGCAGTGCCCCAGCTCAGCCACCAGCAGCACACACCCACCCATGTACACTGCTGCAGTGTGTCCATGGTCATCATGAGTGGGTGATGTGTGGCACTGAAGGCTGGGGACATGAAGGAGGACATGAAGGAAGGAAATCATTAAGACAGGAAGTGTCATTATTGTTGCTGGGTGGAGGTTGCTCTGCAGAGCAATGAACGTGGCATGCTCATGAGTTGTCTCACAGCCCTGGGATGGCAAGACTCTCCAGTACTGCTTCATTTTCGGTTGGTTCCCATTTCTTCTAACCATTGAGATGGCAGAACCAGAGTCCTTTGAGTGGCTGTGAGCTGGGTCTCCCCACGGCAGGAAGGGTCAGCTTTAGCCATTCCAGGCGACATTCACAATGCACGGCTGCAACTTGCTACAAAGGACAAACCTGACCAAGAACTCAGGACTCCAGGGTGTCTGACACCAGCAGCACTCCACAGGACTTGATGAGGACCACGTGTGATCATCACCACAGGCACACAAGCAGCAGAAAGAGGAACTCGCCTACAAGAAAATGTGTGGAGTCATTAAACCCTAGAGCTCTTTATCAGCCCAGTCGGACCAGTCGCAGCCTGACTAATAGGAGGCCAAGCCTATATTTACTGCAATTCATATAAATCAAGGAGATCTCATGAAAGACAAACAGCCAACCTAATTGCTCTAGGACAAATTCCTTCTGACACACACACATCTGATAACATCAATTACCTTGCAAACAGACTGATTCAAATGCTGTGGTTGTTTTCAGAGGTGACAAACATAATGAGAAGAGGCTGGCAATACAGTGGGGCAAAGGCATAGACCTGAAAGGGACCACATCCATTGGAGTCTGGCCCCCACACCTCTAGGCAACAGGGACCCCAGAATGGCTCCTTTATGTGTTCCTACATATCACAGCATAAAACAAATCTCAGAGCTCTAGTGAAAAACAGAAAAAATACAAATTCAAAGCTAAGCTGTGCCGAAGCACATTACCAAGTGTAAAACTTCTGTAACAGCAGGGAATATGTTGAATAAACAACATTTCATAGTGCGTGAAGCTTTCCCCTCCACAATTCTCTTTAAACAAACCATCCTGCCCTCCATCAGCGTGCCTGCAGTTCAGGTGATGAAAGGTTCCCTTTATTTAGTAGGTCAACAAGAGGCCATGAAGTGCCGGAGGAGAGGTGGATTTCTGCCTTATGATATTATTGCAGTCATTATTATTCATGGTCGTTTATAGAGCAAACCTCCCCATTGGCACACCACCACTGTGAGAACTCAGCCACACCATAGCTTTGTGAACTGAAACTTCCTCACTGGGGCTGGTGGTATGCTATCCCTCTTCCCTTCCATACCCTATCTTCCTGCCATCTCCATCCACATGCCCATCCCCATATCCAACCATATCCCAACTCCATCAACCAAGTGCACTCTCAGTAAGTTTGCAGATGACACAAAGCTGGGAGGAACTGTCAATCCTCCTGAGGGCAGGAAGGCACTACAGAGGGGTCTGAACAGGCTGGATCACTGGGCTGAGGCCAGTTGTTTAGGCTTTAGCAAGACAAAGTGCCAGTCCTTCATTTTCATCACAACAACTCCATGCACCACCACAGGCTTGGGGCAGAGTGTAAAGCTACACAGAGGAAAAGGATCTGGGGGTGTCAGCTGACAGCAGGCTGAACATGAGCCAGCAGTGTGCTCAGGTGGCCAAGAAGGCCAACAGCATCCTGTGTATCAGAAATAGTGCAGCCAGCAGAAGCATGGAGGTGATCATCCCTCTGTACTCTGCTCTGCAGCTTGAGTGCTGCATTCAGTTTTGGGTCTCTCACTACAAGGAAGACATGGAGATCCTGGAGCATGTCCAGAGAAGGGCAATGAAGCTGTGAGGGGTCTGGAGATCAGACCTTATGGGGAGCAGCTGAAGGAACTGAGATTATTCAGTCTGAAGAAGAGGAGGCTCAGGGAAGACCTTATTGCTCTCTACAGCTGTCTGAAATAAGGGTGTGTTGAGGTGGGTGTCGGCCTCTTCTCCAATATAACAGCAATAGGACAAGAGATAACGGCCTTAAGTTGAGCCAGGGGAGATTCATTTTGGATATTAAGAAAAATTTTCCCACTGAAAGAGCAGTGAGGCAGTGGCACAGGCTACCCAGGGAGGTGTTGAATTCACTATCCCTGGCAGTGTTCAGCAGTGTGGATGTTGCTCTGAGGGCCATGGTTAGTGAGTATGGTGGGGATAGAATGATGTTGAACTAGATGATTTTGGATGTCTTTTCCAACCTTAATGATTCTATTCTGATTCCATCTTCAACCCATTCCTATGTCCATCCCTATCTCCATCCTCATCCCCACTGCCATTGCCATCCCCATCCTGCTCCTGTGCCCATCCCCATCCCAATCTGTTCTCATAGACGGATTTATCAGAGCTGACCTGAGCTTGGGGTCCCACTGTGCCCCACTGCCATTGTTTGTAGTTTTCCTGTTTCAAAGTGCCTGAAATAATGAGAAAGCTGTGTCATTCCTTGTTGTAGCAGTGCTTTCTCAAAGCATGGCACCACAGGTGTGTTTTGCACACCTTGGGGTCCAGCAAAAGGGTTTCAGGGGGCAAAGGGTGAGGCAGAAAGAAAGTGAAAATTAAATGAAGTTATTTGGAACTGGTAACTACAGCGTTCCTACAGGAATCTGATAAAGCTTGAGAGAGAAGTAGTTGGAGCCTCTCTTCCAGTTGAAAGGAGCAGCAAGATGTCCAGAAGCACTTCCGTGTCTTTGAGAAGTGGATGCCGAAACGAACACATCTCCACCCATCCTCCTACACTCAGAAACACCACAGAAAACCGCATCGCCGTGAGGACTGCCTGCAACTGAGGGACAGAAGGACCTGAACATCCTACAGCCTGCCCCAGGTAAAATGCAGAAACAGAGGGAGAGGCATATGGAGCTAATTGGTCCCGATTGGAAAGAGCTAAAAATAAATCTAGGGGGAAGACCTGAGCCAGCAGCACGTCCCTGGGGACGCTGACTCAGCCAGAAGCAGCACGATGCAGTGAGCAGGGCAGCAAGCCGTCCCGAGCACAAATCTCATTACAGCTGCTCAGCTATTCCTGCTAACCTGCCTGCTATTTACTGCCCCCGGGGCTTAGGCAAAGAACATTAAGAATGAAATTAAGAAAGGAGAAATGTGGGCTGTATGTCTGAGAAAATCGCCGTGACACGGCAGGATGTGCTGAGTGTGTCTGCTGACAGATTTTCTAACACGCTCCGGAGCAGAATGTCCCAGGGGCTGCCCCTGCCTTCCCTGGGGCCGTGGGTTGGCAGCAGGGATACACCTCCCCCCAGAGCACCCCCTGGGTGGGGATGCTCCTGCTGAGTAGGGGGAGATGGGCTCTCAGCCCCAGGCGTGCTGGCGGAGAGGAGCAGATCCCATGCTGTCTGTGTTGTAGCGATGGAGCTAAAGCACATACTCACCCAGCCAAACTAACAAAAACGTGAGAAAATAAAAAGAAAACCACCACAGAGCAAGCCCTGGTGATGGACTGTGCATCTCCTGCTCTCCCAGGGCTGTGTTCTCCAGCAGCAGTACCTATACCCAGCATCAAGGCTGCTGCTGCAATTAGAGGTTGCCATGTGCTGCCTGTCCTCCAATTTGCTAGGCTGGCAGAGGCGCCCGTGTTGGTAATTACGCACATAGTGGGAAGTGCAGCATTAAACATTGCCTCTATCATGAGCAGAGAACCAAAAGAGAGAAGTTTTGAGAGATCATAGTGGAGTGAAAAAACTGGTGTGGTCAGAAAACTTCATGCAGTGTGTGTCAGTGCCTCCCCATGGAGGGTGGGAGTGGGGGGAAAGGGGGAAATGACTGCAGATATCCGCGTCTATATATGAGAATGTGAGAACAGATGCATAAATAGTAGCACTGATGGTGGGCATGAGAGGGTAGTGAGGCACAGGCACAGACTGCCCAGAGAGCTGTGGGTGCCCCATCCCTGGAGGTGCTCAAGGTCGGGCTGGATCAGCCCTGGGCAGCCTGAGCTGGTGGGGGGCAGCCAGCACACAGTGGGGGTCAGGGCTGGGTTACCATTAAGGTCCCTTCCAACCCAAGGCATTATATGATTCCATGACCGTGCCATGATGCTGTGTAGACTCCTGCCTTGCCCCTGCCACCAGCCACCCAACCCAGGGGCTACAGCTGTCAGAGATCCATTAGGCAGGAGATGGTGATAAGTCTTTTTTCTCAAAAGGATTCTGCCCTGTAGACCTCTCTCAGCAGAGAAGGATGCTGGTATCCACCCCTTCCAACCAGACCTCAGGTTGTCCCACCCCTCCCCCCCGGGGGATGTCCTGCAGCAGAGCCAGGGCAGGAGGGATACACAGTGTTTGTGCTGGGGTGAGAGCAGGTCCTGCTGCTGCAGCACCTCACAGACTGGGCAGACTGGGATGCCCGGGTGTCAGACTGGGAGCTGGAGCAGGAGCACCATCCTTGCCTGGGCTCTGCTGGATGACTGAGGGTGAAACAATCATCTTTCCATGGCTTCTTGCCAGCCTAGACCTGAGCTAATACCTGTGTTCTCTGGAATAGAGGCCATCCCTAAATAGCATCCTGCTATCAGGGCAGCACGGTGATTTATAAAGGACGGGAACCTCATTTCTACCTCCTGCTCGTATTGTTAAAATAATTAACTACTTCCAGGCACTTTTAATTAAAAATCTACTGCATTGCTAGTTATGTTTGACACATTTAAAGTTGAACCATTCTATCTGGAATTTCCTGAAAGCAGCACCTGCTTTTAATATATCCATTCCAAGGTGCCCCAGAAGTGTTATTTTTATGTGAACACTTCAGTGGACACGGGAAATTCAGCGCCTCAACAATAGGTGTTCATAGAATCAGAGAACTGTTAAGTTTGGAAACAACCTCTACAACCCTCTAGCCACCACCCCTGCCATGCCCACTAAGCCACGTCCCTAAAGATTCACAAGGATTGCATCTGTCCAACCAAAAACCATCAGACACGTGATATTAGAAAGCATAATGGGTTTGGCTTTAAGTCACTGGTTTTGTCCCAGGATGAGCAATGGAAATAGAGTTTTTATTCTTCCCCAGTAGCACCCCCAAGGTTCCCTCTGGTTTTTACTGTTGATGCCATACAGGTGGCGCCAGGGGTGGGGATGCTGCTTTGGAGATGAGGAGAGTTTGGAGAAGAAGGTGTAATTTCACCTGCTTTGCATCCAGCGACCTCCTGCTTTCCCCAGTTCCACTGCAGGATGGGGAGCAGCATCCCACAACAGCACCAAATTCAAGGCATCAGCAGAGACAACAGGGAAGCGAGGTAGGGTGGGTGGCAGTGCTTCAGTGGGAGCTGGGCCTGCTGGGAGTCACAGCAGAGAAAAAACAGAAGGGAACCAAGTTCTGATAGAAGTTACACACACAGAGGGTCCACCACACACCATGGTGGACCTGAGGTGGCCGTAGGACTGTGGAGTGGAACACCTCTCCCAGGGAGCCCTGTGTACCCTGCACACACCCACAGCATGGACTTCTTTCTACACCTGGCATTCCCAATGTGGTCATCATTTTGGGGTAAATGAAAGCCACATTTCTCGAGCTGTCTCTGCTCATTCATTGCCTGGCACCGGGTGCAGCTGGACTCAGAAATCTGTATGGGTCCCTTTCAAAACAATTCTGTTCAGAAGAATTATTCAAGGGTTTATATCCCAGTAAACCAGCCCTCAGCCAGCTCTCCCTGCTAGGAGCTGGAGGGCCTGAAGGCTTCACAGGGCCACCAGCAAACCCCAGTGCAGCATCCAGGGGCACTGAAGCATTGGCAAAGCCGGGCCAGGCGCCTCTCACTCCTCCATGCCACCTAGCACCACGGTCCTCACAGCTTCAACGGGATTTTTTCTGTGATCCTACAGCTGTGGTGGAGCTGGGGAGGCACCGGGCAGCGAAGTGCCATCTCTGTGTGTGTTCACGAGCAGGGAAGAGGGGCTGGGTTCCAAACAGCTCTGCTGGTAGCAAAGCAGCGCGCCCAGGCTGGGCTTTCATCTGCGTAACAAACGGGCAGCTGTGCAGAGCAGAGACAGCAGAGGGCAGCTCCACCCTGCCTAACACGGAATGTGGGTTACATGGCCGCTGTTCACGCCGCGTGCAAGGATGAGGCAGATGCTGGGACCATGACAGCAGCAGGGGAAGTGATGGTGGACATCACCTGATGCCCTCGCTCCTTGCCCTCAGTGCTTCAGTGCAGGGCGCAGCCAAAAAAACTGGAGAGCATCGCTTCATGGGGGCTGCAAGGGAAAGGGGGACCCCAATGGGGCTGCTGCCTTCCTGCAAGGGGGGGACACACATGGTGCCCTGCAGAAGGGGTCAGTGATGGGGCAGTGAGGTGTTAGCCTCCTCCTGGCCCTGGTGGAGATGTGTTGAAGATTGCATGGAGAAAGTCTGCCAAGAGGGCTAAAAATCAGCTATATGTACTGAGACCTAAAGGGGGGGGGGCATAAGAAAGAAGGGAACAGGCTCTTTATCAGGGTCTGTTGTGGTAGAACAAGGGGAAATGGTTTCAAATGAAAAGAGAGGAGATTTAGATTGGATACAAGGAAGAAGTTTACTACAATCGGGGTGGTGAGGCACTGGAACGGGTTGCCCAGAGAGGTGATGGATGCTCCATCCCTGGAGGCACTCAAGGGAAGGATGGATAGGGCTCCGAGCACCTGATGGAGCTGTAGGTGTCCCTGTTCATTGCAGGGGAGTTGGACTAGGTGACCCTTAAGGGTCCTTTACAATCCAAACAATTCTAGGATTTTATGATATAAAAACTATAGCTCTAAACACCTTCCCTTGCACAGAGGGTCTGGGCCTTGGGCAGGGTTACACTGAAGTGATGAAGCCAGAGATGTCAAGGCTGCCTCCCACTCACAGAGCTGTGGGAAAGGACACAACCTCATTGAAGATGTGTTTTGTCCAATCGCTCCTCAGTAAATAGCTCAGAGGAACCCCAGCTCTTACAGAAACAGCAGCAGTGAGGGGCAGTGTCATGGATCTTAGCCAGAAAGGATGTCCTTTCTTTCCCAATACACACGACCCGGTCAGTTTGTTGGATGATTGGCGCCCATGTAAGACAAATGGACTCAGCTCCTGCTGACTTCAGCACTAACCATATCACCTTCTGTGGGACAAAGTTGGGCACGCGCCACGGGAACACTCTTGTGCTGAAGTTATTTTCCTTCTCCACACTACTTAGGTCTCTTTTAGCCTCTAACTCCTGCCTTTCACCACTCTTGAGCTGCGGCTGCGATGCTTCCCAGCAGGGTTTGGCTGATGGCAAACGCAGACGGCGGCCAACATGCACCCAGTCCCCAGCTGGCTCACAGTGCTGTGTGTGCCATTCTCAAGGGCTGAAGTGGAAGGGAGCCCTGCTCCAGCAGGGACACCCAGAGCAGGGTACCCAGGGCCTCATCCAAGCAGTTCAGGAAGGCCTTTAAGGGGGAGAGCCCACAGCCCCTGTGCAGCCGGTGCTCGGTCACCTGTACAACACAGCAGTGCCCTGCCCGCCCGACTTCCACCACAGCAGCCTTCCTCAAGCTCCTCTGCTCGTGCAATTTCCACGTAGCCCCAGGTCAGAGACCTGCACGCCTCTCTAGGGGCTCTGTCCATAAAACACGGAGCTGTTTCCACATGAGCATGGCAGCCCACAGGCTGCGTGCACAGCGAGTTTCCATGAGTCATTAAGCTGCTCTCCCCCGAGACACAGCCCGCTCTCAGTTACACGCCGGAGGTGCGCGCGCCTCCGACAGAAGGTGGGAAGAGGAAGTTTTTAGCTCTCAAGTGTAAAACGAATGTTCAATAAATAGAACCGTTTTTCAGACACAAAATCGCGGCGTCGGAGTCACTAGCGCCCTGGGGCTGTTTACTTGACTGTGCAATTGGCAGCAGCTCCCCGGCTTTGCCGTGCACACTGCGGGTTTTTTGCCTGAGCATCTCTTCTGCCTGCCTGCTCAGTTTATAAATAACCGTGGGGCACAGCTCACTGCTGGGGAGCACCTCGTGCGGGGCAGCCCTCGGACAGGAGAGCAAGGTGTGATGGGGAGGTGGGGCAGAGCGATGGCCATGTCTGTGGGCACCACCACCTCTCCTTTGCAGTGTCCCTCTGTTCTCTTCCTTCATCCCAGAGGAAAGCTTCGTGGCTGCTCTTTCCCTGTGCCTGCAGCCTGCAGCAGCAGCAAGGCCTGATTCAGTTTGGTTTGAAGGTAAAGCAGAGCCCCTTACCTAGGGCATGGGCAGAGCCCTGCTCCTTCCAGCAGCTCCTCTCAGCACCTGTGGTGCCAAGCTAAATTCAGCAGCCTTTACATGGCTTCTGCAAACACACATTACCATTTGTCATGGCTTTCTGACAGAATATTTCACAAAAGGTGCATGCATGCTGGATCAAAAATTGCAATATCCTTTCAAACTGTTGGCCAAAACTTTGACGAGAAATAGAACCTGAGAAAATGGCATGGGCAGCTGGGGGTAGGGGCAGGGTCTGCACCAGAGGGTGGTGGGCACGGAACGGGCTGCACAGGGCAGTGGGCACAGCCCCAAGTGCCAAAGCTCAGGGAGCATTTGGACAGCGTTCTCAGACTCAGGGATTGAATTTGGGGTGGTGCTGTGTGGAGCCAGGGGTTGGACTCATTCATCCTTGTGGGTCTCTTCCAACTTGGGATATTCTATGATTCTAGGCACCCTGTTGTCTATGCCTCTTGCAAGCATGGCAGACAGAATTCGGTGTTCCATTACACTTGTCCATGCCAACCACAATTCCACCAAATCATTCCTGGAGACACTCTGGGAATTAGAGTGGTTGGTAACAGAAATAGTGCAGCCAGCAGAAGCAGGGAGGTTATCATCACTCTGTGCTCAGCACTTGTGAGGCTGTTCCTCAAGTACTGTGTTCAGTTTTGGACCTCTCACTAGAAGAGAGACATGGAGGCCCTGGAGTGTGTCCAGAGAAGGGTAACGAAGCTCTGAGGGATCTGGAGCTCAGGGCTTATGGGGAGCAGATGAAGGAACTGGGATTCTTCAGTGTGAAGAAGAGGAGGCTCAGGGGAGGCCTCATTGCTTTTTACAGCTGCCTCAAGGGAGGCTGTGGTGAGGGAAGGGTCGGCCTCTTCTCCCAGATAACAGCAATAGGACAAGAGATAATGGCCTTAAGTTGTGTCAGGGGAGATTCAAGATGGATATTAGGAAAAATTTCCTTCCTGAGAGAGTGGTCAGGCACTGGAATGAGCTGCCCAAGGAGGTGGTGGAGTCACCATCCCTGGAGGGGTTCAAGAAATGTTCAGATGTTGCTCTGAGGGACATGGTTTAGAGGGGAAATGTTGGTGGCAGGTCAACAGTTGGACTGGGTGATCTTGGAGGTCTTCTCCAAACTCGGCGATTCTGTGACTCTATGAACTGTTACCAGTAGACAGCTTGAGTGCACCCGCACCATTCTGGGGCTCAGTCACACAGGTACAGGTTACCTTGATTGAGCTGCTGCAGAGACAGTGGGATGGCCCAGGATATGTTTCCATCACAGATATAACTACAATGTTCTGTGTCCAAATGTGAGGTCCAGCATGGCATATTTGTGTGAATTTTTATGGAAAATTAATCTAGAAGAGCATTCTGGCTGTGTGCCACAGCAGGATCCTGGGCTGCTGCACTGGAGCCTCTGTCAAGAGATCCCACAGCAAGTTACAAGTCCATACAGAAACAGGACAATTGTGAAAGCAGCCATCAAGCATTCTCTGACAGCATAGCAAGATCAACAAGGTTTTTTACCCTCAGATGTTGGAAAGCCCCTTGGGAAGACAGAAAAGCAGTGTTTGCCTGAGCTGAAGGCAACTTGGGCATCAGTGGCAGTGTTGGACATTGTGTGTACATCCTGACGCTTCTGGTGTCAGAATGAGAGAGGTGTTTGGGAGCCCTTCACCCACAGCTTCCCTCCTGGATCCTTTGAGCCCACCACCAGCTTTCATGTCCCACCTCTTTCCTCTTCTCTGTGCCACAATAGCCCACCTCATTATTTTCATGTATGAGGTTATTTTGCAAGGAAGGCTGACCCATACCAAACACAGGGGAAGAACTGTCTGTTTGCTCTTCGTAAAGTGCTGTTGTTATTTGGAAAACATGCACCGAGCTCCTACCTCTTCATGAAAGAAGACACTGAATAAATGGAGCGAAAAAAAGATTTTAGGCCAAACCTTACTATTAGTCCAAACATTGGTTTCTTGCTCACTCAGAAAACCCATCCTAGCTGTCAGGGTTGTCCAGGACAGTCAAAAATGTCCTTGAAGGGTCAAGCTCCAGCTCCTGTATGGCTATGATGCTTCATGCAAAAGGGGCAAACAGGGATGCGTGGAGCATCAGCATCATCAACACTGGTGCACAGATTGTAGCCATGCTGGGGTGCTGGGATGGCACCTTCACCACTGTGGGAGGATGTATCAGGAAGAAGATGAACTCTGACAGGCGACTGTACACTGTGGGGTTGTAAGATACCATCAGGAAGATGTCAGGGCTCTTGGGTAATATCTGGCTTTTTGAGCTTTGCAATTAAATGCTGCACTCCTCATCTAATTTACTACCACATTAAGAACAAAAAATGACAACTTATTGTTTTATGATTGCTCCCAGGGGAAGTGATGCTATCGCAGCATTCTGCAAGATCTTCAGTGAAGGCTGGAGGTTGCTCCAGCATAGCCAGTGACCTCACTGTAAGAGCCATAAGTGCAACAGCACACTGCAGCCATTAGGTTTGTGCCTGCACCATGACAGCCAAATCTCTGACCTGGCGTGATGGACACCTGGTTTCATGTCTGTGGGTAGCTTGCCCACTGCTTTGAGATAGCAAAAGGTGAGCAGGTAAGAAAAAATATACTACGCATGAGCAGCAGCTGCCAAACAACAGCCATCCCACGTCATCTGATCAACAGCCATCCCAAATCAACCAAACCACAGCCATCCCAAGTCAACCAAACAACGGTCATCCCATGTCAACTGATTAACAGCCATCCCAAGATGCCTGTACAAATTTTCCAAAGACTGCATTGATGCTTGCACAAGTCTACAGATTTTCAGGGTGCACACAACAACGACCAGGATGCCAAACATTAAATAAATGACAGTTGCCCCAGGCAGCTGTTGAATGGGAGAAGGAAATGGTTGGGACACCAGTCCCATCTGACACTTGCTTGTGAGTGACATGTGTTGCGGGATAAAACTCCGATGTTGCCATGGTTTTCTGGGTTTCAAAGGGTGGTTTCAATCACTGCTGTTAGTTTTTCACAATCTGCTATCTTAATTCTTGAAATAGGTTTATCAAAAGGAGTTAAAATGGGGGACATGCAAAAATTCTCAGAAATTAATGCCCCGGGTGGCAGACACTCTCAGGGAGATGTCTGAAGTGAAAAGTATCTCTGAATGGCATAATGGGGCTGTGTTTCAATGTCATAGGGCTTACTCTGCAAAATTGTGTCTTCAGGAATTCAACTGCAACATATTTTCTTTCCCTGCCTGCAAAGTTTGGAGCCTGCAGGAAGCCATCTCTGCCACCTGTGTTTCTGTGAATTTGTAATACTTGCCTTAGTCCTTGGGAGCTCTGCAGCTCCTTTGCAGGTCTCTAAGCTTCATGAACAACAGCAGAAAGGCTTTCCTTGCATAGGGTCCTTTGCTAATAGGCAAAAATCATTCAAAACAAAAATAAAAAAAAAATTGAGGCATCCCTGGTGAACTCCTCTTGGCCAATAGTGTCTTCTTGGCCTCTCTGTTCCTTTGCTCTTACCCCATATAAATGCCTCCCATGGCTCAGGAGCCCCTCCGTGGCTCTCACACAAGGTTCAAAAGTTTCCTCTTCATTGTTTTTTTTTTTGTT
>VXAB01010092.1:0-31291 GCA_013399175.1 Odontophorus gujanensis | reverse complement strand
AAATAAAATCTGGAGAAACATTTGAACCAGACAGGTTCAGAGGAGGCCAGCTTCTCTCAGAGCCCTGACACTGAGCTGCTGCCTGCACATCACTGATAGGGCTGCTACAAAAAATAAAAATAAAAAAGCATTTCAATTGCCTCTGCATAACAAACCAACAGATGTTTCATCCTGTTAATGGCAACATAAATCCCAGCCCTCCTCTCTCCAAGCTCTCTGAGGGAACACCAAGAGTGGTAGCAGTGAGTTTCAGCACCACCCTCAGTAGGTGAAAGCAGTAGTGAACCCATCCTGTGGAGGGTCCTATGAGAGTAGATTCGCTTGGCCTGAGATCTGGCAGGCCACTTTAGTGACTTGAAGGGTCCATTTTGGTTCACTCCCCTTCTGCTTTTTCTACTCATCCTCATCTTACTGATTTAGAGTAAGATATGGCAAAGAACATCACTTATAATGTGAATCTGTTTTACAGTGAGGTAGTATTTGCTGTAGCTACTTTAAAAGAAGCCACAATTGAGTGTAATCTGTCAGCACAAGGCTATACAATTAAAATTAAGGAAACACACATTACTCTTGCTTACTATGTTGCTCTTTCCTTTCTACCTATTTAACAGAATAAATAATTTTATTTAATTTTTGTGTCTACATTATCTGCCAATATGAGATGTGTTTTCAAGGAAGAATTTGACTGGGGAATGTGGATGGGACCGAATGTGGCTTTCTGATAACAGACTGCTTGCAAGAAAATTCAGATAGCAGAACTTATTTCAATTCTGGCCATGTCGCCATGTCAGACTTAGGGGCTAAAGCTAATGAGGTGTGCAGATGCTATTGCAATAACATCAGGACACTGGAAGGCAAGTTTTACTGGTTTCCTAAGAAGCAGCTGATACACATGAACTTGCAAAGCCATGCTGCAAAGTCAAGAAACATCTGAATCAGCAGCATGCACTCAGCTGTATCTCGATGTCACTTTCTACCTGTGACACTGAAAAAAGATTATTTCTTCTGTACAGCCTATTACAATAGCATTTTCTAAACCAGTGGTAACGCCTGGGTAACCACACTGGCCCAAATCTACAAGAGATGCAAGATATCTGAGAAGAGGCATTGTCTTTTATTAGACCAACTGAAATAGCTGAAGACTAAGAGAGTTTTCCACTGTTTCCAGTTATAGCATCTTGTCTAATAAAAATATTATTTCTCCCCACCAGCTTTTTATTTACTACACTTTCTGAGCAATAAACTCTTAGCCTGCTGATGGAAAACACAGGTTTGACTTAGTGCTGAGTGAGGCTTAATATCATGATACTTGCAAGATTTCAGCTGCTTAATAATATTCTGTTTTGTAGTAAATCAAGGAAAAGTCCACATTGAAATGATCAATGACTAGCACAGGAACAGATATTTGAAATGGTGCAAGCTTTACTCATATAATTCACATTTTTATAACAATACTTAACATATGTAAATACAAGTTTATGTCTGCAACAATTATGTTTATAGACGTAAACAAATCATTCCACCACATTCCCACAAATTCATGTGTACAATAAAATGCTCACAAGTGATGATTCATACTATAATGGAAGCTGTAGAATGTAACTAGTCCAAATATTACAGATCTATGTATGCCTTGCCTACTGTTAAGAAGTTAATTTCAAAATCTTTAAGCAATGTAAAATTAACTTGTAAAAGTGACAAATACTTGTGCAAGGAAATGTCTCATTTTTTAAACAGGAGTGGCACACATCACACTTTATCCCGAAAAAAACCCACCTTCTATAGAAGCCAATTGAACATTTATTTATTTATTTATTTTTGGAATAAAGTGTCCAGGATTCGGTTTGAAGTCTTTATAATTGTCATGCAACAAATGTTATTTTTTTTTTTTTCTAGTCTACTAAAGAATTTAATTAATAAATATATTTTATGAAAAAATATTTTTCTATTATGAGAAGATCTAAGAATTTTTGAGGTAAGACTCGGGCAAGCATATATCAGTCAAAACAGAGGGTGATATTTAGTCACCTATTGGAAGTGTCTGTCATCTTAGGTGCCCTGTGGCAGCCTTCCTGCCCTCCATTTGTCATTCTGCAGGTTTGGGTAGCTCTGATAAACTCACTGTTAGCCACCTACCTATGGATAATCGAATCAATCTCTAAATCTTTGAGTACTTTCATGAAAGTTTACACACTTGGGGAACAAGTCATCCCATGTGTGAAACATCATATGGTAGCTAAGACATCCACATGAATTGATCATATATGGTATAAGACAGGCAGGAAAAGTTCAACCTGCTGGTTTAATTACAGAAATAAGGGTAGACAGTATATCCTACAGGATCTTAAATGTCACTGCATACTTTAAGTGGGCAACTGAATTGAGACCCTCTGTAAAGACATCTACATTTAGATGACACAGTCTTGAATGAGATCCTGCCCTTCAAGATTAGTCTGCCAATGTGAAGACTATCTTTTTAAAATACTGAGCTGGAAGCCACAATGCAGACACAGCTCACTGTATGTCTAGCTTTGGTTCTACAGAATTTTTATGATCTTTAGGTTTTGCAGTCTCAGAGTAGGTAAAGTGTTGTGTGTATCATGAAAGGGATTAGAGAACTTGGAGTAGTCATCTCAGCCTACTCTCATATATTCTAGTTCAACATCTCAAAAAGTGATGAGGTGCTGGAAGAGGTTGTCCAGAGAAGCTGTAGATGCCCCATTCCTGGAGGTGCTCAAGGACAGGCTTCATGGGGTCCAGGATAGCCTGACCTGATGGGTGGGAGCCCTGCCCATGGCAAGGGGATTGGAAGGTGGGCTTGAAGGTTCCTTCCAACCCAAAGCATGTTGTGATTTTGTGATTCTGTGATCTCACCACCGTATTTCTCATCTTGCTAGAGCAGATGATTACTCTTCCTGACTGAACAAACCATTATATTTGCTTTACTATGAGAGAAGGTTATACATTGTGTCCCTTCTCCAGCCATATAGCAAGGGTACTGTACACCAAGCTGGGGCCTCTGGGGAGCACACTTCTGCACACAGGGAGAGCATCTGTCCATTCTGTGAGGACCAGGCATGCAGGAGGATGTGCAGCACATGAAGTGCTCACATGGCTCTCCCAGGAACTATAAAATCCAGGGCTATGTGGCAGTTGGTAGACCAATGTCACTGCCTGGGTTGCCTGCTCCCTCTGGGCTGCTCCCTCACCACTTGACTAGTGGGTGATAGTCTGAGTGTCTACGTGCTGAACTAAAACTGTACAAAAATTTCTATGTGCTCTTACTATATTACAAATGAAGATAACATTTTGCCAAGTAGAAAATCCTGTACTAGGTTCTTTGAGTGCAGAGCCATAGCCATACAGCCATGTTACAGCAAAGTAAGCATAGACACAAAACGTGAAGAAACAGCAGGCAAATCAACATGTGCTATTTGGCTTCAGGCAAAAATTAAAGTGAGCCATGCTGAGAACTTGTAAACTTGTCTTACTCTGCCATGACACCTTGCTTTGAAGATGGAAAAGTCTGACAGCACGGATTGCAGAAGTGTTTCAGTTTAATGTTGAAAATAGGCATGCAGCCAAAACTATATGCCATCTACAATGATTCAACCTCCCTTCAATGTGAAGAGGGCAACAAAGAGGTCAAAAACTCACTGTCTGGGAAAGAGTTCCTCTAGTTAAATATATATATTTTGTCTAGGAGTGCGATTATATGCTTATGAATAATAAATTAATCACCCCAGTAACTCAATATTAAGAATCACGGTTGTAATCTGCCTTCAGAATCATGTGAGCAGCTCCCATTGGGATCAATGGGAGATGTGCATGACTAGCTTATGGCAGAATGCACCATATACTCTTATTCAAACCAAATTCTGATATATTTCTCTTGCACTGTGCTTTCAAAACATTGAAAGGGGACACTTTTGGTCAAGAATTAGTTCTGCTTTTAAATAATTGTATTTATCCCAAAATGACATGCTGCATAAACAGAGGGCATGCTTTGGAATATTAATTCAGCTTTTTGTTTTTGAAAATTATCCCACCAGTCCTTTCAATACTGGGACTGGAAAAGTTCTTTTGAATACAACATTTATTACGCACATCAAAATGCTTCATTGCAAACAGGACAGGCAAGATAACACATTTTAAAAGCTTTCTTGTTTTCCCTTTTTTCATTTCTGGCAAACAGAAATCTTGTATATTACTTTTCATTATTATTTTTTACTTGCTTCTCCTAAGCTTGGAGCTATTTATGGAAATTACAGAACTTGTGTATGGTAGCTTCAGTCAAAGATATCAGGATTGGTATGAGAGGAAAATTTCGACTGAAAGCTTGTTATTCACATCATTCTCTTCTCAGCTTGGCAAAGTTGAAGGTTAACGTCATCTGTTCTAGACATTTCAGATTAGTCACAGAACTTTTCTTGGTGGTTCAGTGCCTGGTCATCCAGTCAGAGGATCAGTAATCCATATGGAAAAATTAGCTCAATGCTACTAGACTGGTGGTTAATACTTGAGCCTTAGTTAGGAATGTTCGCAGCATCTTGGGACTCTTTTCTTCCTTGATCAATTTCTTAAAATAGGATTCTTCATCAGAGGCTGAAAAGAGGAGGACTGTACTGAAGTATTTTTTTTTTTTCCATCACCAAGTCTTTTTTTAGGAAAAAGATACATATTTTAAATGTCCCATGCAAATTAAAAAAAAATAAAAATACACGATTTGGTTAGGATTTACACTCGGAATTCTTGCATAGTAGTTTGGTTGGTTTGCATCCTGGAATGATAATCTTCAACAGGAGATTTTTTAAAACATACTTAATGTATAAATGCTGATACACACTGCTGGAAATCTGGCAACTATTGAGTTTTTGAGTAAGAAAATATAGTGACATTTTCCTTTGGATTACTTTAAACTCAAATTAGAAAATTGTTGCTTAGGAACATAAGCAGAATATTCCTTTCCATTTAAAATGTAGCTTATCCTAAAGAGTTAAAAAATCTTGTCTAAATGAAACAGGTGAAAAGGGCAGTGAACTGAGATGTAAAATCTTAGATGTGGTCAGATAAAGGTCAGCCTTTGCCAGTTGGCTTTTATAAACATCAGCTTAAAAGGGCAGTTCTGACTTCTGAATCAAAATTGTTAAATATTTTATTTAAAATACAGATTTAGAAGTAAAAAAATGGCTTTGAAAAACTGTTTTAAAAATGTAAATGAATGAAACAGCTGCATTCTTCTTTGACTGCAACCACTCTTCAAAAACACTAATTACATACCTAACACTGAAAAATCTAAAATTTATTTAGATTTTATTAAAATGGAAAATTGTATTGACATGTTGAACAAATACATTTAGAAATATGTTCAAATGCATCTACTAAATTCATATTTTTCATTTACAATTGCAAGTAGATAAACCAGTTCTGACTGGCTGACTGAACCGTAGTGCTTAGAATTTTAGTTCTGACTAAAGTCAGCTTTTAAATTATAATGTGTCAACAAAAGGGACACTGACATTATAGACATCTGTTCAATTGTGTCAGTTAGAGATTTTAGGTTTTTCTTTTCTTCCAGTTTCTTGTGAGTCAACATTTATCGATCAGAGGTTGAAAGAATTCATGTATATTTTTGGAAATTACTTTAGTAAAAAATGGAAAAGATTATATACTGAAAGAAAATTATTTCAACTTATTTTTAAAAACCTGACATCAAGTGAATCATTATTTTAAATGTATACCAAAAAACCTATGAACAAACATAACAGCCCAGATAATTAAGATACATGGCTCACACCCTCCCACTAACCCAGGAACTGGCCGACTAAATAACACTATAACTTTAAAGGAGACCATGTCACATAGCAGTATAAATATTTAAAAAAAAAAGAAAAAAAAAAGATACTGATAAGAAAAAAACACCTTACCAAAATTGTAGTAACAACTACAGTTCTGTTCTCCATGGCTGAAGTGTCATTTCCAAGTGTAGGTTCATGCTGAATCAGAACTAATTTATCCATGTCATTCCAGTAACCAACCTGAAAAATAAAAGGAATATAATTTACAGTAGGTAACTCTGCACTTGGTGAAATTGCAGATACAATTATTACATGAAAAACAGTGTAATCCAAAAATAACTTTGTACCAAGGAATTGCTGCTGCAGATGGGTACAAAGTAGCATCCACTCAGCACTTTGTGTATACATACCATCTTGCAGCATTGTTGGAGTCAGACCTGATGTTGTTGACTCAGCAGTTCCTGACTGGCTTGTACTACTTACTTCAACCAGG
Organism: Odontophorus gujanensis; assembly: GCA_013399175.1. Taxonomy (NCBI): domain Eukaryota; kingdom Metazoa; phylum Chordata; class Aves; order Galliformes; family Odontophoridae; genus Odontophorus; species Odontophorus gujanensis. Next base: position 25,000 of record VXAB01010092.1, on the reverse strand, counting down.
CACAGAAATTAAACCCCACCTGCAATATTCTGAATCCTTTATTGGGGCATAAATGAGATACAAGAGTTCTTGTTCTCCTCTAGAAAGATTTTGTTCATTAATGCTTCACAACATCGAGTCTCTGGAGGAGTGAAAGATGTCCAGATTGCAGCTTTGCTTGTGGGTCTTCCATGACCTTCAGCCCAGGACTTTACCAAGCTTGTTCCATTGGCACTGACCTTTAGTATCTACATTACAGGTCCTGTTGTTATTTTTTTTTCCTTATATACTCAGTGGAGAGAAGAGCACTATAAAGCAGCTCATGAATGATATGCTTCCCCTCTAGAAAAGTACTTATCTTTCTCTACTCACTCTAAAGCATGATAAGCATGACCACAGTCTGAAAGTCTCTCTGTTAAGTCTGCTGCTGACAGACAGGTGAAACAAATCAGTTTCAGGCTTCCTGGCCATAGCCCTTCTCAGAGCAGCCTTAAGGTGAAACAACTGCCTTAGTTCATTGCTGCTGCTGAAATACTGAGGAGTCAGGTTTAAATCACCCATAGATAAAAAAAAAAAAAAAAAAGTTGGAATGCCTGGAATCAGAAGCTCTCCTCTTGCATACAGACACAGTTTTTTGCAGTGCACACCTCTGGCATTTAGTACAACCTGCAGCTGTGCTTTCTGCACTGGTATTGATGCTGCTGAGCACGAGACAGGAGCCAGCATTACTTGCTGTGAGAGCAGATGGGATGAAGGTAGCCTGAAATAGGGAGACTGTCCTTCAACCTTGATATGCTTGGGGGTTACACGGTAACTTCTGCCCCCAAAACTGCACACAGGCTATGTACTAAGTCTTTGAGTGGTTAAACATGAATACAGAAGTGTCTGTAGAACAATACGCTAGGACAATACTCCCACCTAAGGTGGCTCTCCAGTAGACTGAGATCCCAATGAACTGAATTTAGCAACTGATTCTTTTTCCCAGGAAAGGCACAGATGGCAGTGCTCTTAAAGGTTCCTTTCAAAGATGAGCAGTTCCAGCTGGTGTAGGTTACTTGAGAAGCAGCTGGGAACTAGTCAGCAACTCCTCTTCCTTCCTGCCTACCTTTATTAATTAGGAATCCATGAAAGCAAGAGGCAGGAGAAGGGAACTCCTTGTCCATCTCACTAGAAGTGGAAAAGGAATTTTAGGGGAAACTGGGGTCTAAACAGAGTTTCAGTGCAACTGTCAGTGCCAAAGAACAGTCTGTGCTTTGGATGAGACTTCAGTGTGAAGCAAACTGGCTGGACAATCAGATTAATTTTGCAGCCAATATTATTTTTAATGGTTTTGCAGAACCCAGAATAAAGCTCATCTTCACATGGGATTCTACCTCCATGAAATGTGGTAATCATCTTGTTCGGAACAATGAGGTGGTGCAGTAGATTATTCTGGAAGCGCAGGGGAGTGTTTTTTGGTTCCCGAGTTCACATGCATTACTGAATATTATGCATTCTTAAACAATTCATTATGTTCAACATTCCATTCAATTCCTTTTATTAAATCACTTTATTGAGAAGCAAGTCACCTTAGATGTCCCTAAGGCCATGTTCAGGCACAGTCACCACAGCAGTGAATGGGCATTTGTGAGAATGACAGATGTATAAATTAACAGTATAGGTGAGTAAGTGAGTATGAGCCAATTTTTTATATTCAATTAGTGAAGTGAACAGGCAGAAGCTCTTCCAATCCACAACTTGTGTTATTTCTAGTTGACATGTTCCTTCTCCGTTCGCTATAGCATACAAGCCTTGATTTATGTGTCTACAATGAACTGAAGCTTCAGTTTTGCTGATACAGTGGAGAGGCAAGTTGGTTTCCTAGTAGGATTCACTGCAACAAATATTGTCTTTCATCCAGACAATCGCAGATTCAAAGATAAAACTGATAACTGAAAATGTCAAGTTGCTGTCAAAATCTGTGACCGACTTGAGGCAGAATGTGTACACTGAAACCTGGCAGTTTGGGAAGCTCGTTATAACAGTGACTGATTGTTTTTCATTGTGCAGGTGTTCACTGCCGGGAAGTTCAGAAGGAAAGTAGAAAATGAATGATGAAGTGTGTTGTAAAAGTAAGTGCCATAGCAAAATGCAGACAGAAATAAAGGAGCTTTTTGAGGAATGGCAGGCATTTTTCAAGGAATTTCAGCCTGTGTCTGCATAGGTGTGTTTCCTCAAACCTGTGCACCTCAAATCTGCACTAAATCAACTCTGGAACTGGATTACTAACAAATATATAAGATATATAGACAAATGTATGAGAATGCAGGTTTACAGTAACTCTGTGAGCACTAAAATATATTATGTTTACCTATAAAATCTCAAGTCCTTAGGGGAAAAACTTCTCAAAGGAACGGATTGAATTCAGCTGTTCTATAAGTAAATCCAATTCCATACGGACTTCCATTAGACTTTTTAGCAGTTTTGTCTACTTGTGGAGCGATTGAATTTATCACTCAGAAAGCAGTACTGCAAAAATACCTGCCTCAAGGTATATTTGTCAAAACACTTTGGCTTTGGAATGAATAATGTCATTTCTGAAGGCATGTGCACCTTGTATCAACCACTGAGGTGTTTCTGCTGAAGCCCACAAGTCACTAAAAGCAACGGATAACTATATTTTTGATAATTTCCATTTTGGTTGACTAAGTTTGAAGTCAGAATCCAAATCTTAGACATATATGTGAATTTATATATAAACTTCGTTTATTTGATTTGATTTGTTTTGTTTTTAATCTTGACACTATTGTCTTGCAGACAAGAACCTATTATAGAAAACTGCATAAACAAAACCAACAGGAGCATAGGTTATTGTCTCCCATTTGACAACACTATATGGAAATCTTCTCACTAGCTGTGCAGTTTTGTAATGCTCTATTCACAGCCTTAAAGCTGTAGACAGCAAAAATCACTCTTCTAAAGATTAGAGGCATGTGCTATTCTAACTGGAAAGAACAGTTCTGAAAAGATTGCTGGGTGATTCATTAATCATGTTATTTAGGATGTGAGAAGAAATTAAAGGTGAAGCCCTCTTAGTTCAATTAAGTACAGTTATTTCTCACATAATATATAGGATTTGTCAGGCTGGACAGAGGACAGAATTGGTTCAATGATCACATATGAAGTCCCAAACAATACATAAAAAATAAATTCTTGTGAGGAGCCAGACCTGTCAGAGCTGTTACGGCTGTTTATATCAAAGACAGGTAATGGTTCAAGAGCGGCAGAGAGACAAAGGGAAAGCATGTCTGAAAAGATAAGAAAAACACCTTGGGATGCTAGTGCAGCACAGACATAACTCTTCTTTTTGTTACCACATTTCCCTTCAAATGGTGCAAGTCAATGGCACCATTTCCAAAATGGATGAGGAATGCTGAAACAAGAACAATAAGCCAATTGGGGCAGTTAGTTTTCCACTAAGCAAACTCCCTAATGAGTTACCTAAGTTGTGACCTAATTAACTGCACCTTTTCTGCCTAGAGTTCCCTCCATTACCACTGGGTATTGGGAACGGAGAGACTGTACCTCACTCTCCACTTGCCTTGGATGCAGCCCAGCTACCTGTACATCCTCCCGGCTGTCAGCAGCACGGCGCACAGCCAGGCTGGCAACAAGGTCAGACAGATTCTCTGCCAGAGGACACAGGGCTTCTCAAGAGAGAAGCAAGACAGATTCACCTTTACCGGTGTATTTCTTAGCCATATGTCATACTTTCAAAAGTTGACTGCACTAATATAACTGACATGTAGGGACACTCTTTGCTTTGGTCTACAGCTCTGTACTGGGACATACTGTCAGTAAGTGCATCCTAATGTGTAATTCTGAAATGGATCCACAGTTTAACACTCTGTCTCTTCATCACTGCAGCTTATCTTTGGGGATAAACTGCTCATGTGGGATACTATTTACTGGGCCTGTCACCTATGTACAGACAGTGGAAGACTGTCTAATCTAATTCTGATTGCCTCAGTCCTATTCAAGAAGCCATGATTCTCCTATTCATCTCCAGCTTTTCACTTTCTCTTCTTCTGATGTCCTAGCAAACAAAATAGCCATAGTGCCTCCAAAGGAAATAAATCCATTGAGCACTAGTACATTTTCTAATCTTCATTTGTTTTATACTATGATAAATAGAAAAATCTAGCACAAAAGAGAAAGGGCTAACAAAACATAAGGCTTATCTCTTCAGAATGACTGGGCTGAGTGATGGTCTATGTGCATTCAGACATAGCTGATGTGACAAATACTATTAGCTTGCCTTACAGACTGCCTGACATCTCATCTCTCTAAGATGAATACTTGCTTCTGCATTCCTCAATTTTTGCATGGAATAATAACATATAGTAGAAAATAGACTTTCTGCTTAGATTAGACATTCCATCCATAGATTAGATGATATACTGTACTCTGTAAATGACACAGAATCCAATTTATTTTAACTCTTTAGTCACAGCAAGCTCAATTATAAAAGAATCACAGAGTCATAGAATCATAGAATCATTGAATGGTTTTGGTTGGAAGGAATCTCAAAGATCATCTAGTTCCAACCCCCCTGCCATGGGCAGGGTTGCCAACTGCTAGATCAAGTGCTAGATCAGGTTACCCAGGGTCCCATTTATATGGTACAAGGATATCAAACACTGTAAGCACATACCTTCCGAGGACCTGTATTCTTCAGCTCAAAGACATCCATAGTGTAGTTGACTCTGCGACCATAGTGGTCAAATTGAACGTTTCCTGTCAATCCTTGTATTCGAACCTGAAAATGGAAGAAAAACCATCATGAAGTTCCACACCTACATTCTTTACTCCAAATGTCATAGAGTAGTGAAAAATCTTTTTATCTCACACTCTGGTTGATTAAATGTATAAAATGAATATGCGCTGCTCTTAAAGGTAACCTTGCCTGCAACCTTGGACCCAGCAAAGCAATTCACTATCACAGAGGATGGGTGAGATGCACAAGGCTTGAAAGAAATGCTTTCAAACCAAAACAGTGAAGGACAGATGTAAAGCCACAAGGTTGGCTGGGGCAGTTTTATACCACCTTTATCAGAGCTGAAATCAAAACATGTTTTCTTACTGCTCTGTCCTGCTGCACTGGAGGATACCCAGACTGTGAATCTCATTCCAAAGAAACCACGTTAATATTGCTGCTGGCTACAATTGTATCAGGATCCAGCCATGCAAGCATTTTTGGCCAGACTTTGAGGCTCAGGCTATCCAACCCACCCAAGAAGCCTGATTTCATGCTTCCCACAATTACTACAGATCTGTGCATCTGCAGGGACTATGCAAAGCAGATAAAATGTTTTATTTCTCCTCCTAACAGTCAGAATGTGGATTTAAACCACTTACTCTTTTCCTTTGACCATTTGTATCTGTGCTGATTTTTCTCCAGGACTGAAACACAGGCTTCCAGGCATAGAGATGCCAGCTCTGTCAGCAGTCACTTTTCAGCAGCTTCTCCTAAGCAGAGCCTGCTCATTTGCAACGATTTAAATTCAAACGCAAGATTTTTATTTTTCTTGCTGTCCCATTCATAGGAAAGGCTAAATCATCTTGACAGAGATCTGGAACTTTCTGGGCATCCATATTCATCAGGAATTCAAAATCCTGACATCATTGAACAACGGCTCTGGGTTATGTCTTTTTAAAGAAAAGAAAAATACTACCTATGTGATTTCCCTGGAAGAAATCTGCATTTATTCAAGATGACAGAAGAACATCTGAAAAGTTATATTCGATGGAAAAATCTGCTTCTTTAAATGACAGTATCTGCACAGCCAGGTTATGCACAAAGTGCAACAGATGAGCTCAGCATCTCAGTGACACAAGTCCCAACTATGTAGTAAGACTAGAACTACTAGAAATTTTCTATAGCTGCAATTCCCCTTTGCATTCATACCAGATTCTAAACCAAAACATCAAAACAGCTCCAGCTGATTCCAACTGGCAATTGACAAATAAATTTCCCCTCTCCCATCAGTACCCTTCCAAATCACATAGTATATAACTTGTATGTAATATTCACAAAAATCACAAAGTCCGCCCCTTACCTGCTTCAGTGTCCTCTCCATATCAATTCCTTGACCCCACGGAGCAGCAGGATTAGCAAGACAATCGCCAGCATTTCCTCTTCTTGAAATATCTATTTTCTGCCTTCTAAGATTGCGGAAAGTTTCAGCCATCACAAGCACTCCATCATATGTTAATGCAGATGTGTACTAAATTGATGGACAAACACAGTGCCTTAGAGTTGGTAGATCTTTGCAAAAATCAGCTGTCTCACCTCTTTCTAGCTTGATGCATTACACGGCAGTTTGTACACTTTCATCAAGAAAAAACTCTCAAAATCAAAAGCAGTTTTCCCTAAGGGATGAATACAGGATTGAGAAGAGAGCATTCCTGCAGGATTCAGCAGAGTACATCCTACTAGTTCCAGTTTTTAAACTATGTTTCATAAGTGCAGAAAAATCTACCTCTGGAGAATTATCAGAATAAACAAATTAAACTGAAGAAACTGATTTCTCAAATGTTTTTTTCTAGTTGTTTTACCCTTTAGGGAATGGTTTGAACAATCCACTCACCCATTCAACTTACTCAAATAGAAAAAAAAGAAGAATAAAAGTAGTAACTGAAAGAGATAATAAGCAAGAATAAATGAGATGAAATCCAAGTTGTTGGATTTGTTAAGAATGATCAAGAGCATGTTCTTCCAATTGGAAAACCCGAGTCAGCCCTGCGAATAATACACACTACTGAACAGTACAGAAGAATAAAGGGGGCTTGGCATGCCATCAAAGGTAGTTTGTGTTTCTAGACTAACTATTATAACTACTTCAGACTGAGAACATGTAAAGTTAAATGCATAGAGTATGTCTTCGTCAGATTTTAGCTTGGAGCATATAAACAAAGGGGCATTTTTGCATCATGGTCCTGCAGTGAATTTCCTGCATCAGGAGAAGTGGATCATAATCCTAGGAATGATATTGAAATTCTCTTTAGATGCCAAAATGTCAGTTGTTAAAGTCTAATTTAGACTGATATTATCCTGCATATTATAAACCCACTGGGATATGTTCATAATCTCAAATTTTGGTTAACCATAGTTGAATTATATGTGAAACAGTTTAATCATGTCGACTTCTTAGAAGGATGCATCACAGTTCTGTTCATTGACAAGGAGTCTTATGCGCTAAATTGTTCCACTAAACAGCACTATGGATCTCTGCACTACATAGACCACAGCATCCTTGGGTTTTTTTTACCTCCAGAAAATAAACTCCTTGAATATTTACCAAATTATGTAGATATCCTTTGTATTACCCATCTTGATGTTTTCTATATGCTTTGCCAAATTGTTCCTCTTCTAGCCATGGAATGGTTGAACTCATATCTCTGCACAGAGCAGAAGAGCCACAACTGTGTCTGACATGTATTTGTACATATATAAATCAGAGCTGTTTTGATGAATTCATAACTATTTGCCTGCTTTGATTTGCTTGACAAGAAAATTATAGGTGACAGAAATATTTTGTTATCCATATGTGAAGGATTAGGATACAGGAACATTGGGATGTAATTGCACTGTAAGATTGTGCCTGAAAATAATTATTGCACCAGATTTTGTGACAGAAATAATTCCAGAGGAAATTCCAGATGAGAATTTAAGGGTACTAAATTTACAACTGTGGTTATATCTCATATACAGAAGAATTCAGCTGTCAGGAAAGCAATATGGTCTAAGTGAATCTAGATAATTAGATTAATTCATGTAAAATAGGTTGAAATTAAGTTGTCAGTTAAGTGTCTGACCTTTAGTTCCTGTCAGTAAAGTGGTGATTTGTAGACTAGCTGACAAAAAACATTAAAGTACATCAGTGAAATGTGTTGCAGTCTTTGTTTCTATCATACAATCACAAGGACAAGGCATAATTAGTTGCCAGTAATAATAGGATCAACTGCCTTATCTTCTGCCTAAATATTGAGGTCTTAAACACATTTATTTATCAGTGTTAATCAGAAATTTGAACATCTGAGTGATATTTTGGTAGTGCTTCAGATTTATCAATACCTTTGGAGGGGTTTCGGATCCTGGGTATTCTCTCTGGTCCAACTTCTTCCAGCGCTGCATCAGCTTAGTTACCATTGGGGTACTGAAATCTACTAGCTGAAATCCAGTCACATTAGCTCCTCCATGCATAAACCTCTCCAGAGAAATATCCTTGAATCCCTAGAAAATGAATTTAAGATTTTGTTTGCCCTTATACATCACTGAGAGTCCAGTCTGTTCTAGGTCAGTAAGGCAGCATAAAGAAGGGCAACAGCAGATTTCCATTAGCAGCTAAAACTTAAAACCAGAGAATAATATTGAACCTCTGTTCACAGTTTCCATTTGTGTTATAAAGAATGAAACAAAACCATAAAACCAAATTCTCACATTATTGCTAGAGTGGTCTCAACAGCTCAGCAACACACTGCTGGGAATGGCAGTCAGTTAAGTTTTAGAAGGAGTGCGTTTGGAGAATCAAATGAAAAGTGCCTGAAGAATATGAAATCCTTGCATCAATTTCCACTGCAGCTGGTGGATTTTAAGGAGCACTGTGCTGGTACTTGGTCCATTACATGCCTGCTTCTTTTCATGTTTGCAAAGTGAACAGACCTATTGTACAAATACATTTATTCCAGGATTCATTGTTCAGGCTGAATTTATACACAAGTTATGAAATAATATGAGGGGTATTAGAATGCAGAGACAGCAAATGAGTGTCTCAATGTCAGTGCAAAGAATAAAGGAAAACAGTATCAGAATCAGACTTCTGTGAAACATGGTGGTGGTAGCTCGCAGATCTAATATCTATCTGAAATCTAGAGTGATCCCCAACATGGAACAACGACAGCAAACATGCATAGACTTCCTGACTTACTGGTTTTAGGGTCATTTGTCTCAAAAGCATACAAACAAATCTTTTAGTAAAATTTGCCTTTAGAGATGCAACTGAACTTCAAGAGACTGCATAACAGAGACTGTTAAAGTAAGAAGAAAACATTAATCTTTTTGCTCCTTTTCTAGCTGCTACATTTTATATTATCTAAGAATTATTTTCTTTTTACATTCTTCAATTCCTCTGATTGGCACTTAACAGTAGAAAAAGAAGTCTATTATCATATATCTTACAGACAGATTTCAGAAAAAAATAACTGTGGGCCACTGACCCAATGCTCCACATTAAAACAAAACAAAACAAAACAAAACAAAACAAAAATCCCTGAACAACCCACAGAAATATTCAAGACAGAGATTTGATTCATTTCCTAAAGGAGACTAACAGTAAAAATGAAAAGTCATATGACATCAGGAAACCATATTACTCATGTTATTGAATAGCTGGTAGATAGGAGCATGCACCTATCCTGAAGTAGTTCTGAGTATCTCCACTGTGTATTCTACTTCAACCACTTTGAATGGGAAAGGTTACTTGGGAAATTATAAATTTGGTACGTTGAAAGTCTAATTTTTAGACCCTAACAGGACAGACTTCTCTCATTTCAAAAGCCTGAAGTATTAAAAATAATTTGAAGTCATCTTAAGGTACCGATGTAACAAAGCACAGTAACATATTACATGCCCACTGAAATTCCTTAAGGGAAGAATAAAAAGAAAACAATTGGAAGTACACATTAAACTCTGCCCTACATTCACTGTGCTTGACCAGGAAGGTATTTCAACTTGAAAAGTGAGTCATTTTAATAGTAAAGTATCACATTCACTCTTCATTTGCCTTCTTCTAAATATTATTCGTGTGAATGTGCTGTTTAGACTTAGAGTGAAAATATTGAATTAGAGATTTGACTGGACATAGATGCTCTTACCACAGAATGAATTTTCCCAAGAAAATGTAGAAAGGTTACTTTAATAACTGTTATGCTATTAATATTAAAAAGATGAGTCAACATAGATAGTGTAGTTCTGTAAAGGCATCTAATTCAGCCACAGGAAACACACAGCAGTCCTACGCTACACTGATTTTGATAAGATTTAAGAGGATAACATTGTACCTTTCTTTCTTGTATAGATGGCAGAACAACAAAGCCAAGTTCTTTTACATGCTCTACAGAATATATTATATGCAACCACATATTAGTGACAAATAGCAGATGAAGTTTGGAGCCTCCAAAGCAAAATTGAGCGTTTCACTTACCAAGCAGGGCTATAGTTCTAGAAAAGGATCTTACCAGGTTGGCTACAATGTAATGGTATCCTTTAACATGCTTTCCCACGCTCACTATCTGTAGAAGAGTAAAAAAAAAAAAAAAGAAAAACAAACAAACAAACAAAAACAAAACAACAACAACAAAAAACAAACAGTGTCATACAGTGGTTTTGCAGCCATATAGATAAAAATTCTGAAGCATTTAACCTTAGCAATATAACACTGAAGGTCTAACTCCAATAAAGTAGCTATAACTTTCCAGGTGTTTAATCATGGAGAAAAAAAAAAAAAGTTAAAATTAAAGCGGATAAAGTAATGAACTGGTAATCTGCATGCCTTCCATATGACTGAAAGTGTTACTGTAGTACAGTATTTCATCAAGTACAGCAATTACCTGCAGGACACAAATTCAGAAGTAGGAGGTCACACATTAGCTAGAAAGCCTACCTGTTAATGTACCTTTTCATTCCAAATGAGTGCAGCATTTATGAATCAAACTGGGTTTTCACCTCCTGGGATCAAAGCTGTTTGAGGTGGTCAAGTACTCTGAGTGTTATTCAGTTCTCAGTAATAAACTGAAGATTTGGGAATGGGAAATAACAAGGATGGAGCAAAGTCAGCCAGGCTTGCTGCTGTGAAAGCCTCGTGTCTCCAGCTACGAGGGGCCTCTGGTGACGCAGGAGATGAGAGGGACAACACAGCACTTGGTCCCAAGGGGAAGCCATACACTTTTGAGCCTTTAGCCATGCAAAGGGGGAACACCCCTGATGTGCTATGGTTGATACGGTAAGCTCAACAACAAGGATTAGACAAAAGCAATGTCAACCCACACCTTATACCAGTGTTACTGCCATGTATATGATGTACTGAAAACCAAAAATGAGGAGAGAATACCTCGTGGAAAATGGTGCTAATAGATTTTTTAGACTTTAAAAGTGTTTTTACTAAATAAATAATACCTGTGATACAATACAGTTTGTGTTTAATGTCAGCGAAGAGTCCTTTTAACTTGTATTTTCAATGGCATTCAATGGTTTACCATTCACTTTAAGAAAGTCTGTTTGTAGTCAAATATATCACAGAATCAAAGGATCATAACTGTAGGAAAAGACTTAAGATCAAGTCCAATTTTCAACTTATCACCACCATGACCACTCACAGAATCATAAAACCATGTTTTTTTCTCCTCAAGCACTCACCGTCACTGAACATTTTATCTTCCTTTCAAATGAATAAACAAGATATAGGTAAATGTTTCCCATGTGCTGCAGATTGATAACAATTAATGTCACTATTTTAAAGTAATAAAGTAAATAAGCAATTTGTTACAACTTTTTAATATCAGTAATTAGATACCATATATATATATACACATCAATAGTTCTTTTACATATGTTCTCCCTCCATGGTAATGACAATATGTTTGCCTCACTACTAGAAAGAAAATGATAAGAGATTAAAACCCCACAATGTGAACACCTACAGTATCACAGTTTCAATATGAGTGGACATGATTTAAAATGAATGTGACATGATAACTGCAGACCATATCCTCAGCTTGGGAAATCACTCCAGCTCGTTTTGAGCTCTTGGGACCTGATTACACTTCAGCAATTAACACCCTTAGTGATTTGTTCCCTGGTGTGTTTCTGTAATACAAATTATGACTATTATTGCAATTTATTGGTCAACTTAAGCAAGCATAAGATAAACCTGCATCTTTTGAGGTATATCTGCTACATGTCTATAATTTTTCATATAGTCAAAATGAGTAAGTATTGCAAATGATTAAATGGATTTGCTGCTGTGCTTTTTCCTAGCATACACATGCAGAAATGACTACAGAATTCCCAGATTTAATGTCAAAAACACAGAATATTTAGGGAAAAAAGAAGATTTATTTTGTAAGCATATTCTTTCAATGCTTGTCTCTATAGGTAGGTAATAAAGGTAGACATCAACCTTTATCTAGTTGTCTGTGCTTCCTTTAAAGTCAGTAGAAAGAGCAGGCACAATGAGGAAAAGATTCCTCTTATTCTAAAATACACGTCTAAAATTAATTAGATATCTTGTGCCCTGAAAGTGCTTATTTTTCCCCGCTGGCTACCAGAAGAGTTGATAATGATTAGATCTGATGTAGACACCTACACTTTATATCCTTAATGTTAACTGAGATGAATTTCACCCTAAGAATGTTGATCACACAGACAGGGAAAAGAAATGATGCTATACGGCTTGCATTTTCAACCCAGATTAAACACAATTTTGATTTTGAATCTGGAAGTGTTTATGGTTATTTATCACTCATGATTTCAGAAAAAAATGTGCCCGATTTCGCAAAAACAACTTTCACCTTTATTTGTTGAATACTTTAAGGTACAGCTTATGATCTATAAAATAGGATCGGAATCATTACTACCTGATGAAGCACCCCTCTTTATGTTGTACTTCTGCACTGAGATAAATCGAGGCTATGAATGTCTTTCCTAACAAGAAAAGGAGCTTCTAAAAGTGCTCAGCAGACTCTAATATTTTCCTTCTCTATTCTTAAACTGATATCAGTGACTGGAGTCTAACAGAGATGGGACTTCAACCATTCTATACACATAATAGTAGGTATAGTCATGAACCTCAAAGTAAAAATATGAGTGCTAGTGAGTCAGGGAAGAGGTTTGTTTTTGTTTTGTTTCTTTTTCTTTTTCTTTTTTTTTTTTTTTTTGTAGTAGAGCAGAGAAATGAGGTAAAAAAAACCTAAACATCTACTCTGAAAAAGAGGATTGAGATTTTGGTATATGAGAGTAACAGAGAAAACTTTTGCTATAGAATTTCTCTAAGTCTGGGGACACCTTAAAACACCACGTGGCTCCTTGTACACTCCCAAATTCGGCCAAAAGACCCAGCTCAGTAATAATGCATAGAAAGTGCAGACTTGTGCTATCTATCATATCCACGACAGAAAGCAGCAAACTCCATAGGATAGGGTATAAACAGCACAAGTGTTTGTGGTAGGGAGCTGACAGGCATTCCAAGCGTGGTTCAGGGTTTTACTCTTGATTGTCTCTAGCCTACTCTCAGGACAGAACTCACAATGGGAGCTGGTGCACATCTAAGGCACATCTTCTCATTTGGCATCACTCAGAAGAAATGAATGTATTTAGAGGCCACAGGAAATGATGTGAAACAAAGCACAAAACAAATGGCCACAGTCAGGAGATTCACTCCAAAAAACACATTCCTGAGGGAAATTAAGATACTGCCTATGCCTGTGGGCCCTGCTTTCCTACAGAAGCCCTCAGCATCTGTGGGACAAGTGGCAGACACACTTTCGGTGTGAGGCTGAGTACATCTTCATTTCAAAATAGACTCCCTGAAGAGAGGGTGAGATGTCAGAGACTCCTGTGATAGCCCTGCCTGAACCCAACCCATCACAGAGCCTGGATGGGCCAGGCACCAGTGATGGGCTTTGCCAGTCACATAATAACCACACATTACAAAACTGCTGGCATGGCATGTAAGGTAGGACCCTGTGCACAGCCTTAGGATTCTTCAGTTAAAAAAACAAACGGGTGCCGGCAATCAGAGCACCAGGGGCCAGATCCATCCCTGCCCCTCATATACTTCTTCCTCACTTCAATCTTTAAATACTTATTTTTGCTCTATGCTCCCACTCTGACTTCTCCTTAACAGCACACACACACACATAATACCCCTAGTTTTCATTATGGTGAGAGTTCAAGGTGACCTCAGCATCCTCCAGGGAGATTCTGGGAAGAAAGTATTGGGTTGGATGATCTGGGGCATGTTCATGCTGTAATCCAGTGAGCAAGGTGTGTAGCACTGAGGGTTAGAGCTCTTTTAAAAAACTTGTATGTACAACTGAAGAAATTATTAAATAAGCAACACTTATGAAGAAGAATGAATAAAGAAGCACAATTTGCTCCCCAAATTATCATTAGTATGAAAGACAACAAAAGTCACTTAATGTATTAACTAGTACTCACACTATTAGTGAATATTTTGTTTCAGTAAATGTGGCAACAGAGAATCAAAGAAAATGAAATATTAAGGACATCAACCGTCAGTGCTATTTAAGAATCTAACACAGCTTCTTTTTTTCAAAGATCATTTCGTATGTGTGTCTTCAAGTCCACAAAAGATGAACTTGTTTGAAAAAAAATATAAAACAGTATTAGACTCAATTGAAAATGATTCACATTATTAAATGCATTTGTTTGTAAGAACAGTACACTGTGAGAACTTTTACTTGTTGATCTAGTATGCTTTATTCTGATGTCAGTAATGTCAAGTGATAATCACAGTAACTAGAATTATACTGTTGACTTTAAAGTGTGGTAAAGGCAGAGCCAGAGATATCTGAATGAAACTTAGGCTTTATACAGAACTTGAAATTTTCTGACTTTATCAGGCAATGCTATTCTTTATATTAATCTGAACAATAGTCCGGTCTAGGAAATTCAGGACTACTCCATTATCAAAAAGAATAAGAGGTCTAAGTGTCTGCTTTTATTTTCTCTCTCTCTCTTAGTTGTTTTTATTCCCTCCAGGTCTGGTATGTTCACAAACTTTGATAAAGCCATTTACAGACTTAGTGTCTGAGCAGAGAATCAGGCCCCAAGTCAGTCTCTGCCCTTCACTGCCACAGAAATGGATATTTCATAAAACTCATTTTAAAAGAATGCTTAACTTCCATAGCATGAAATAGCACTCATTATGTTTTCCAACAGACGAAGGTCAGTAAAGGTAGTGTGGAAAGAATTTCTTTTCAGTTAAATCTCTTCAAAGGGTGATAGCTGTTCATTACCACTGGGACTTTAAAAAAGATTCTCCTCTTTGGAATTGTCTCACAATCCGGTTCCTTAAGAAAAAGAATACAGCAATAAAAAGAAGTCTCTCTAACACAATATAAAAAGTCTAGGGACTTGTTAAAGATAGAAGATTGAGACTTGACCTGAAACACTGCAGCAGAAACAGTGATGATATAAACCACAACTGAAAGGGATTTTATACAATATCTGATACAGGGATCAATCTTTTACAAAGCTGTAAAAATGCCATTGAAAAACACGCTTAATTTTAAAAGCTATTGCTCTCAAAAGGGCACTATAGCTGGGGAGATGGTGGACAGTTAAAAGCCTAAAATCACCACAGAGGGTACAGTGTACAAGAAGGCACTGAACAAAGCAGAAGTGTCTTTCTACAATTTATGTGTTTCTTCACTCATTATGCAGCGGGTGCAGATCTGGATGGGTGTCTGAACACCAGTGACACAGCCAGGGATGGGCAGCGAGAGACAGACAGGAAGAGTGTGAGAAGGTCACTTTCTGAATCTCACAAACCATTTCTATTCATCTTTTGTCTTCTAATGCCTATCTGTTCATGAAATGAGTTATTTCTTGGGTACAAACTTCATCAGTTAGTGGTGTAGTGACAAAATGTATTTGTATTACTCTGTGGTGTGGGCCTATTACTGTGTGCAAAATCCCAGCTGCTCTACAGGAAATGCACATATGCAGGCAGCCCCTGCTGACTGCAGGGTGAGGAAGACGCTGGTATCAGTGCTGGCTGCTGGCCGCCTCAAAGAGCTATCAGGTTACATTGACATCAGTGTTAGAAGCAACTCTATAGACCTCTAGGGGAAAAGCAGACAAATACAGAGGGACAAGAGTGATGAGGAAAAGGCACATTATGGGTCTCTCTAAACCTTTGGAAAAAAAGATACACAGAGTGTTGCTACTATGGCCCTGAAGCATCCTAAGTCCAATGATGCTGCTCCTGACCCAAATTAGTGTGCAATGCATGCAACAAAGATTTTGATTAATTTCTGT
Source organism: Odontophorus gujanensis (assembly GCA_013399175.1). Lineage (NCBI taxonomy): Eukaryota > Metazoa > Chordata > Aves > Galliformes > Odontophoridae > Odontophorus > Odontophorus gujanensis. The sequence continues at coordinate 8,919 of VXAB01010092.1, read as the reverse complement.
TTCTTCGTACGTATTTGCTTCAATTTATTATTCTTGATTAATTGATCAAAATATCACTTGTAAAAATGTCAGTTGCCAGTTTCAATTAGCAGACACACTGAAAATTAAACTAAGAAACAGCATATTTTTTAAAACAGCAAAAATTACATCTTTATCAATTTAGAAAGCTTCAGCATTCAAACACCGCTTTTTCAGGTTTAGCATGCCAGTGGCAGAATACTGCAATCAGAACAAAAAGGAGTGGAATAAGTCAGTTTCTGTATTTTTCACCACTCACACATTTATTTACATTCATTTTGCCAGTAACAATAATAATCAATAGTTCCAATGACAGTCTTCTCCATCTTACCCATCAGACAGATTTGGTTTGGAGTGCTAACACTAACATGGTATTTCTGGCTGTGTATCTCGAGACTCCTTAAGGCTGGGGAAGCTGAGGATCAGAGATGGAAAAGAATACATTGAAAAACAGAGTTATTCAGACAGTTGTGAACGCAGTCCAAGACACCATGGAGCTACTTCCCTGCCATGCTTGATAATACATACTGTTACATGCTATTAATTAGACTTTATTGGCTTGTAATTTTTACAAGATAAGATTAACAGTACTAGTACTTTGCTATGTGACAACTTTACACCTGTGTTTAATTTTTAGTATTACAAAACACAATGTACGTTCTTTTTATGATTATGTATAAATTTAGCTGTGTACACTGAAGCATTAAATACATGCCAGCTGATGCACAGCAGTTTTCTCCTCTGTGTTTAAAGGTGAATACAGCCCAGACAAGCAGAGACTCTTCATCTTGCTGTTGCAGAGTGCTGACAAGAGCTGAGAAATCTACTGGGAAATATCCCATTTAGCAATTTGTGGGGGGGTTGGAAAGGAGAAAAAGACTGGGATCAGTCTGCCGGGCAGTGCAGGAGCCAGACTGAGTATCTCTGACAGCAAAACTGAGTTGCAATGCAAAATTCAGAAGATGCTGCTACTTGCAGCAGACACCTTGTAAGACTTTTAACACATGGAATGCTGAGATTTGAACTTTGTGAGATGGAGATGCTGGGAGAGGACGGAGCTGCTATAGACATAAGAAAAGAAAGGAAATTCACTGCTGTTATTCCAGAAAAGATTTTTTTTTTTTTTTCCACAAATCAAATTCTTCACATGGTTATGTGCAAGTGTTTTTGTATTCACATGTATGTACAGACACAGAAGCTCTGAGTAACAGTATACTCTTTTGGAAAGGAGTAGACACAGAAGTCCTAAACAAGTGCATTCATAGTCAGCATGTACTTCTGCCTTTACTTGGCCATGCTTTGCTTGAAGGTCATCATGCAGACATGGTTAAATTCAACTTATATTTAAGATCTACCCAAGAAAACTGTGAGAAATTACATTACAAGAGACTGTAGCAGAGCACTGAGTAGCAGTAAATGAGAACCCAAAATTATGTAGAAACGTGCACTCTTAGCAAAGAATGTTGTAGATACAGTCACTTGCAGTAGCACAGAGGTTGATCTGATCATCCTGGTATTCCTTCTAGATCTTGATAATTCAAGCATAATATGGATTTGCAAGATTCAGTGGTGATACATAGTTCACCTACCCATAGGTAACTTTATCTCTGTGCAAACAGAGGAACAAGTAGCAAATGAGGTTATCTGTGAAGATCATTGCCCTACGTTTTGTCCAGACCCTTCTTCTGACTCAGCAATGACAGCAGAACACATACCCCACACACATGCTAGGGATAAGCTTTACTGGGCATTCTGATAGAAGAGAAGGCTCTGGTGGGACTTCATTGCAGCCTTTCAGTATTTGAAGAGTGCTTATAAACAAGATGGAGACCAAATTTTTACATTATCTGATACAGACAGGACATGGGAGAATGGGGATTTAGAAGGACGAGTATGATGTGACAGGGAAATTCTTTACTCTGGGTGTGGAGAGGCACGGGCATAGGCTGCCCAGGGAGGCTGTGGATGTCTCATCCCTGGAGGTGTTCAAGGACAGAATGGATGAGGTCCTTGGCAGGGCGGTTAGAACTGAAAGGGTTTTAAGGTTCCTTCCAACCCAAGCCATTCTATAATTCTGTGATATGTTTCTATGAGCCAGTCACGTATTATCACAACAAAGAAAACTATCAGCCTCTCGGGCTTGCACTGGTAGCAGGTTGAGAAAGATAATCCTTCCCTTCTGCTCAGCCCCGGTGAGACACATTTGCAGTGCTGTGCCCAGTGCTGGGTTCCCCAGTGCAAGAGACATGGACATACTGGAGGGAGACTGGCAAAGGGCTGAGGAGTCTGAGGTCTCGGAGAACCTGATGGAAGAGGAGAGGCTAAGAGAGCTGGGGCTGTTCATCTTGGAGACAGTGGACTCTTATGAGCATGCACTAATATCAGACAGTGTAGGGAAGAGGGTACCTAACTCATTGTGGATATGCATAACGACAGGATAAGAACAATTACAGGAAATTTAACTAGATAAAAGATTTCTATTTTAATTAACTTTTATTTTTTTACCCTCAGGAAGTCAATTGATGGAACAAGGCATAGGCAAGCTTCAAGATTTCCATCCCTGGCATTGTTCAAAATGTGCGCGGGGCCCGAGTAATTAATCTAAGCTCGTCCCCTTGAGAAGGATTTGGTCCAGATGACTTTTAGAGGTCTGTTCCAATCCATTCTGCTATTCTATGTCTGTCTGTAGAATAGGTCTGTTAGCATAAGTATTTCACAGTCTGAATTTCAAAAACAGATCCAAATCTGCCTAAAAATAAAACTCAGCCATGAGACTCCAGTCTTCTTCCTAGTTACTTATTTACTCTCTGGTGTTTCATATGTGCTGCCAGCAAGAAGTCTGTCAGAAAAATAAATAAGAGACCATAACCATTAACTTTCAACTTCAGTGTTCATGTTTTCGATAGTTTCATTATATGGTTTGTTAAATTTGATTAAAAACAAAAAGCAATGGAAGTAAGTTGAAATAGTTATAGTTAACAAATTATTATCTGCCATTTAAATGATTCTTGCAATTTTTTACTTAATTTTAAAATCTATTCGGAGCAGTGAACTAATTGAAAATGTAAAAAAAAAATAAATACATTTTTGAACACTATACAAACTGTAAAGTCATAGCACTGCGATCAGCTATGGCTGACCAAATGACAGTATATGTCTCCAGTGATACATCTTATTAGTGTCTGAAGAAGTAAAAAGAACAAATACCATGGTTCAACAAATAGAACGTTTTCACTCAAATCTTCAAAGTGATTTTCTGTTGTTCTCCAAATCTGTTCATAGTTCATTATTTCATTACACTTCACTCTAGCTTTAAAGTTAGTAAATGAAGAAATAACAAAAGAAATCTATGACATGTATTTGTTGAAGATACATTAATCCTGCTAACTAAAAATAAGTACATCTTGGAGTACATCTTAGTGCATGTTCTTAAAAGTGTGCATTTTACTATGTATCCATAGCTCTGCTTTTTGCATAAATTATATTTCTACTGCTGATCTGTCTGTGGGTCTGTCTATCTATATTCCAGTACAATATCTTTTAACACACAGTTATATTTTATAGGAAGATTATATCTCTAAGACATCATCTAAGACATTTAAGACACTTAGTCCGTGTGGTGCTTATTAATACTAACAGAGATCCACCTGATTTTGCCACCAAAGGGATAAGGGGTAACCAGGCACTTAGACTCTTACCTGATGGCTCACCAGCCAGCACATGGGCACTACCTGGTTGGTCAGATTGCAAACATTTCCTGGTTAGCTATAGAAAATACTATTTCTGTCTTGTTTGGTACATATTTTGAGGGAATGTTTTTATAGTACTGGTGCCAGTACTAGCCTAAGAGTAAAATAAAACTCACAAAATCCAAATGGGAATCAGTCCTTAATTCTTACTGTTCTAACAACTCGAATAGGGCTTCATTCTCCTATTCGGGGATTGCAAAGATACAAATTAATAACTAATATTAATAAATACTAATCAGAAAAAAATAATATAACAGTAAACATTAAACAAACAAACAACTAAGCTTGACTTGGATTTTTTTAAATTCAGCTGGAATAGATACATAGTATTATCTTCATTTGGTCTTCCTCAGTAATAAATAAAAACAGATTTCTTTTGCAGGCATATTTGTTTTGAAATGCATGTTCTGCATGTATAAAATAGAAAATCAGTAAATATATAATAAAAATGAAGTTATGATTTTCTAATTTTTTGGTAGATACATCTTTTATTCTAAAGCTGACCTGACTTATGATTTTGAATGAAAATGCCAGAAACGCTAACACACTAACTTACAATGTGGGATGAAAAATAAAATGTACAGAAGTAAAAAGGAAAAATTCCCCATGACGAGTGTGATTAGTTGGGCCTTGACTGTTCAACTGTTGCACTGCTTCCTCTGGTACCAGTGGATTAGTTGTATGTTTTTAAAATATCAGTTACATCTTAAGCAGAAAGTTATGTGTGCTAATTTCAGGGAAGCACTATAGAAACACTAGTTGGAAAGAAGTGACACACAAGCAGAGAGTTTTTCATCTCTCTTAGTGTTTTCATCCTTTGATTCAAAAAGAATATTTTTGTTCTCTTTAAAAATCACTTGTTGAATGTTTTGTGGCTCACATTAGACAGGGTTGCTGACAAACAAGGACGTTGTGGTCCTTGACAGAAGAATACTAATCCCTAGAAATGTCTTCATCTATAACATAGAATCACAGAATCGCCAAGGTTGGAAAAGACCTGCAAAGATTATCCAGTCCAACCATCCACCTATCAGCAATAGCTCTCACTAAATCATGTTCCTCAATACCATGTCTAAATGTTCCTTGAATACCTCCCAGGTTGGTGCCTGCACCCTGGGCAGTCCATTCCAGCTCCTGATCACTCTTTCAGAAATCCAGCATGTCCTAAGGTCCAGAATGAATCTCCTCTAGTGCAACTTGAAGCCATTCCCTTTAGTCCTATCACGAGTTCCACAAGAGAAGAGGTCGACCCTCAGCTCACTACGATATCCCTTCGGGTAGTTATCTCACCTGAGCCTCCTCTTCTCCAGACTGAACAATCCCAGCTCCCTCAGCCATTCCTCATAAGTCCTGTGCTCCAGACCCTTCTCAGCTTCATTGCCCTTCTCTAGACACGCTCCAGGGCCTCAATGTCTTTCTTGCAGTGAGGGGTCTCAAGCTGAACACAGTAATCAAGGTGTGACCTCACCAGTGCTGAATACAAAGGGACAATTACTTCGTGCTCCTGTTGGCAACTCTATTTCTAATAGAGACCAGGATGCCATTGGCCTTCTTGGTCACATGAGCACACTGCTGGTTCTTTTCTGCTGAGCATCGACCAACACCCCAAGGTCCATTTCCTCTGCACTGTCTTCCAGTCACTCTTCCCCAAGCCTGTAGCATTGCCTGGGGCTGTTGTGACCAAAGTGCAGGACCCAGAACTTGGACTTGTTCAACCTCATCCCATTGGCTTCAGCCCAGTGATCCAGCCTTTTCAGATCCCTCTGCAGGGACCTGCTACCCCCAGGCAGATTGACACTTCCTGGGGGAAGTGTCCCTATATATATGCTATATCTGTTATACAAAACTGCAGATATGTCATTTTATCTTTCTAGATCTTTGGTTTACTTCCTTTTTACTATTTTGTCCTGGTAAACTGGAAACCTAAGAGTAAAATCTATCATTAATTTCATGAACACAGTGAAATTGGACTTTTTTCTCCCTTTCCAGTCATTTATGCAATACAAATACAGACTATCATAACTTTAATTGTTTAATGAAAAATGTGGTATATTTTTATTTTGGCTGTGTCAGAACAAATGAAAAAAAGGGCCAGGTAAGTAAATTAGGGAAACGCATCATTAGCTTTAGAGAGATTATTTACAAGGTTTTGGAAAAAAATCCGACAAGCATGAAAAGTCCTCTGCGACTGCTAAATGTAATGTGCCTTCTCCAATATTGAAGTTTTGAAGAAATCTGACATGCAGCAGATTGTCACGTTATTGCTTTCCATGTTCCTGCATAGCTCTGAGACTCATGGTTTTGGGGTGAACAGCAGTGGCAGCCTTGTGTCTGGAGCTTGTACTATAGGAAGAATAAGATGATTGAGAAACTGGCAGTTTTCCTTACCATTTGGGTAGTCCTTTTCATTGTCTGTTAGCAGAATAGAAATGGGCAAGCAAAGGAAAACTTATGGCAAAGGAATTCATGTTTCTGTTTGGTCTTTCATAACCTGGNAGGGAAGCACTATAGAAACACTAGTTGGAAAGAAGGGACACACAAGCAGAGAGTTTTTCATCTCTCTTAGTGTTTTCATCCTTTGATTCAAAAAGAATATTTTTGTTCTCTTTAAAAATCACTTGTTGAATGTTTTGTGGCTCACATTAGACAGGGTTGCTGACAAACAAGGACGTTGTGGTCCTTGACAGAAGAATACTAATCCCTAGAAATGTCTTCATCTATAACATAGAATCACAGAATCGCCAAGGTTGGAAAAGACCTGCAAAGATTATCCAGTCCAACCATCCACCTATCAGCAATAGCTCTCACTAAATCATGTTCCTCAATACCATGTCTAAATGTTCCTTGAATACCTCCCAGGTTGGTGCCTGCACCCTGGGCAGTCCATTCCAGCTCCTGATCACTCTTTCAGAAATCCAGCATGTCCTAAGGTCCAGAATGAATCTCCTCTAGTGCAACTTGAAGCCATTCCCTTTAGTCCTATCACGAGTTCCACAAGAGAAGAGGTCGACCCTCAGCTCACTACGATATCCCTTCGGGTAGTTATCTCACCTGAGCCTCCTCTTCTCCAGACTGAACAATCCCAGCTCCCTCAGCCATTCCTCATAAGTCCTGTGCTCCAGACCCTTCTCAGCTTCATTGCCCTTCTCTAGACACGCTCCAGGGCCTCAATGTCTTTCTTGCAGTGAGGGGTCTCAAGCTGAACACAGTAATCAAGGTGTGACCTCACCAGTGCTGAATACAAAGGGACAATTACTTCGTGCTCCTGTTGGCAACTCTATTTCTAATAGAGACCAGGATGCCATTGGCCTTCTTGGTCACATGAGCACACTGCTGGTTCTTTTCTGCTGAGCATCGACCAACACCCCAAGGTCCATTTCCTCTGCACTGTCTTCCAGTCACTCTTCCCCAAGCCTGTAGCATTGCCTGGGGCTGTTGTGACCAAAGTGCAGGACCCAGAACTTGGACTTGTTCAACCTCATCCCATTGGCTTCAGCCCAGTGATCCAGCCTGTTCAGATCCCTCTGCAGGGACCTGCTACCCCCAGGCAGATTGACACTTCCTGGGGGAAGTGTCCCTATATATATGCTATATCTGTTATACAAAACTGCAGATATGTCATTTTATCTTTCTAGATCTTTGGTTTACTTCCTTTTTACTATTTTGTCCTGGTAAACTGGAAACCTAAGAGTAAAATCTATCATTAATTTCATGAACACAGTGAAATTGGACTTTTTTCTCCCTTTCCAGTCATTTATGCAATACAAATACAGACTATCATAACTTTAATTGTTTAATGAAAAATGTGGTATATTTTTATTTTGGCTGTGTCAGAACAAATGAAAAAAAGGGCCAGGTAAGTAAATTAGGGAAACGCATCATTAGCTTTAGAGAGATTATTTACAAGGTTTTGGAAAAAAATCCGACAAGCATGAAAAGTCCTCTGCGACTGCTAAATGTAATGTGCCTTCTCCAATATTGAAGTTTTGAAGAAATCTGACATGCAGCAGATTGTCACGTTATTGCTTTCCATGTTCCTGCATAGCTCTGAGACTCATGGTTTTGGGGTGAACAGCAGTGGCAGCCTTGTGTCTGGAGCTTGTACTATAGGAAGAATAAGATGATTGAGAAACTGGCAGTTTTCCTTACCATTTGGGTAGTCCTTTTCATTGTCTGTTAGCAGAATAGAAATGGGCAAGCAAAGGAAAACTTATGGCAAAGGAATTCATGTTTCTGTTTGGTCTTTCATAACCTGGGCTTTCAGGGAGATGAGGTGTGCTAGAAGAGTATATAGAGGAGGAATCTCACAGACAATCAAAAGTTCTTCTCATTGTAGTTGTTATATGATATTAAGGAGGTAGTGTGTTCTTTCACTATCCTGTCAATAAAATCAGGAAAAGAACTAAAATTTTCCTGGTGCACTTAGGTTACATCAGATTTTTGAGAGTAGGTGGACATGTACTGACTCAGATGGGCTGAAGACACTGCCTGTCACTGATGAATCAAATCACCAAATCAAAGCAATTATGACCTTGCTCAAGGTGATGCCTTTTTCCAGTGCTTAAACAATGCTTTGAGCTGAGCCATGCCAACTGGCACTCATACAAGTGAAATGTTTCTATCAACCCCAAATATCTCTACTATCAACCAGATAATACGTAGTACTGTGTGGGGGAGCATGATTAAAGAAGAGAAATGAGAAAACCATAATGGTGTGCCTTTGCAAAGCCTCAGGAGGGAAAACTGAAACCATCTTTGTGGTCAACCCTAGTAAATCAGACATAAGACCTCAAAGACGGGCTGAATGCATCTTCAAAATTTAACACTGTTCCTACTATCCTCTTCTAGAATGAAAATTTGACAATGAACCTCCATCTCTCCATACTTTATCCCTAAAAGGTTTACAAGTTTGGCCCTTGTCCAAAATATCAGACTCACTACAAATACATACAAATTTGAAAGGAAGACTATAAGTTGAAAATGTACATGCTGGCTTGTGCACAAATTCTGGATTTCAGACACATGTTGTGTTCCAGGGGAGAAATTTTCCATGAAGACAGAACTCAAATACAGAATGTGGATACAGCTTCTGCATAAGCCAAGGCACATGGAAAGGAGAAAATAAATGAGAAAGGAGAAGGAAAAGGAAAAG
>VXAB01010091.1:80315-103923 GCA_013399175.1 Odontophorus gujanensis | reverse complement strand
GCCCGACTCCAGAATCCAAGGGAATGCACATGCTCCCTTTCTCCATAGTGTGACAGGATCCAGAAAACCTTTCTGCCAGGCCATCCAAGATTTTGTCAGATGTATCTGACTGGTTCATTTGCATAAAGTGAAAGCTGAGGTGCTTTCAAAGCCAAGCATAACACACACTGGCTAACAAGAGTACCTATAACACATGGTTTTAACAGTTCTGAGTTTATTAGTGAACTTTTACTGAACAGCCTCTGGCACTTAGGTTTGTTTTCCATTGGCAAGGGAGTGTAAAAGTAGCTGCCAGGTACAACTTTCACAGACCTGCATATTTTCAGGATGTTTAGCAAATAATCTCTGCATCTGGCCAGGTCTTTCTTGGGCAGCTTTGAAGCCTGAGCCTGAAAAAAGCAAAGATTGGAGAGGTGAGGGGAACAAAAGTAGAGTACACCCCCATATGTCTCAGAAGGCATGGAAGTAATGTATTGCATGCTAAAATGAGTATAAGGTGATTCCTGTGCATAAAGCTTGACACAATCTCTCTCACCACGATTCAGTGAGATCTCCATGGTAGCCCCAGGGAAAGATTGAGTCAGGGCAGCAAGGCCATTAACTACTTTTGGTATCCTCATTTGCTCCTAAGGTTGACATCCTGCCTTTATTGTCTGTACTATGATCTGTTGAATTGCAAGGAGTGGCTTGGCAGAACAACCATAACCAGGCTTAGTGGGTAGTGTCTTGGAGGGATTAGCTCCTGTGAAAATAAATGGTCTCAGACTTTCAGCTGTTTGTTAGCAGCTCTTGTAGTACAGTCAGCATGAGAAGTATCACTCAATTGATTCTGTACTTGTGAAAACGACTCAAGGGTCAAGTCCGAGTGAGGGGTCACCACTGTTGTCCCCAAAAATGCCCTTGAGAAGAATGCAGATAACACAGCCAATTGTCCTCTGGAAAGGATAGGTCACTATAGTAAAACTCACTGTGTCTCTCGGTCATAATTATGAATTATTCCAGTCTTTCCCTCCCATCTTTTTCTTATATCTAATGCCTAAAAGAAAGATCTTAACTTTAGATAAGTTTTTAAATTGTCATTCCTACTCTTTCTCATGAAGAACGTTTCCCAAATCTCTACCTCTTAGAAGTCTGGAACAAGACACATGACTTCCTTGATCACTATCTCTTATTCACAGCACATTGATTCACTTCAGTGTTTCAGACATCTGACTTGGGAATGCTCAGCTTTTGCTGTTAAGAGCTGAAGGAAACAGTAAGCTGTTTATTTCCATTTCTCAGTGCTGCAAGGGCTGGTGTTCCAAAGAAGCAGTGTGCATGACTGCAATAGCAGCTAGTGAGGGCAATGTACCACACCAGCAGACTACAGGGCAAACTAGTATCTTTTATTAGGCCAGACATTTTTATTTTATGAGCTTAAAATAAGGCATTACTTGTCCCTACTTGCCTTGTCTTACCTCACCTTTGATCCTTAAGTTTTAGTAACTTTTTTTTTTTTAAGTGTAATTTCTTTCTTCCTTCCATCACAGTCCTCAAAAGTAAGAAGAGTGATATGGAACAGGAGGAATTACTACCAGATAGACATATTGGCAGTATGTTCAGGCTTCTCTGAGCCAGCTGCATCATTCATCCTCTTCTACAGCAGTTTTTCCTTTTCCATTGAGAAGTCAATTTAAAATACTTTGCAGATGATAAAATGTGGAGGGATTATGCAATATGAGCTGTTACTTGCTGAACAATAGAATTAGAGGCCACCAAGTTCACTTCTAGGTCTAAAGAAACATCAAGATATATTATCTCCACCAAATTATGTACTGGTCTTCCAACAAATGCAGCCCAGTGATTGCTGGTAAGATAATTGCACAGAGCAAAGAATACACCAGCACAGAGGATGGATTCTACTTGTCACTGTAATATAATTTATTGGCCCACGAGATTCAGAATTACACTATTTCTCTTCCCCAAGACAGATAGCTATGAAAAGGAGGATGGCCTTGTGGTTAAGGATTTGGATGCTGAAGATATGGTCTCAGTTCCCAGCTCTTCTCTCAAGCTTCCTGTGTGGCCTCAAACAAACCACTAATGCTTTTGTGCTTTTCTTTCTTCAGTAAGATGATTATTTTACTAGCAGGAAAGACCTGATGGACTGAACCCAATTCGTTTTTTCTTCTCAAATCTGTAGCGTCATTACAGCTTGATATCCTTTGGTTTTATACTAATAGTTCTCTGACAAAGATGTCTAATTGAATACTTAAGAATAATGGCATTTCATTTAGAGTATGCTTATTGAGTTCCCAAGGAAAGCAGAGAATCCAAATATCCTCTGAACTAAACAGTACTATGTGCTGAGCATCCCCAGAAGATCTGAACGTCTTGATTGTTTTCTGGAGGTGTGCACCTCTTTCTCCAGTGGCTGTGCTAATTAGGATGACTGCTCTGCGGTCTGGATGGGAGGATGAAGACAAGCACCTGGCTTGTGGTTGTAGCAGATCTGACGGGTGGAGGCAGGCCCTCTCTCCCAATGCTGCTGTAGACTTTGAGATGTTTCAAGGGAGCTTCAGATGTTTCTGGGTGCTCAGCAAACTTTTTTGTGATGCTTTGCAACCAGTTCTTTGCATAGAAACACTGCATGAAAAGAAAAACCAGCATAAAAAGCCTGTTAAATAATGTGCTAGATGACTCTCTGCTCTGCTTTTTTACTCACTAGAAAAGACTGCGGGATTTCTAGGGTTCTGAATAGAACAACAACCCCGCTTCCTAGTAATAGTTATCCTCTTTTTCCATTGTGACATAAACAGTATATTCTCTGTGCAGTACGTAAACTCAGTCCAAACCTCTAATTTTTCTTGCTCAACATGAGGAAAATTGCAAACCAGGTCTGCATCTGAGCTTTTTCTAGCCCCTGAATGAAGCAGTTGAACCAGGCCTGTCCCCACCCCACCCCCCACCCCCCCATGAAGACCCATGAACTATGACAGACTCAACAAACTCTAGATCTGAGTCCAAGCTCTGTATCTTGGTCTTATCTCTCTGATATCAATCAAATCAACCATAGGAACAGCTTCCAACGTAATCCTTCTCTTCTCATGCCCCTTCTTCATTCCTGCAGTGTCAAGCCAGTGCTGAGGATAACTTGACAAGCTGCCAGCTGAAAGACTGTAATGAATGGTGAACTCAGCCTGTGCTTGTGACCTCCTAGCAGCCCATAGTATGGGTGGCAGAAGAGTTGTACAACTGGTGGAGGTTGTTTTGAATGCCCTCTGCCTCTTACAAATTTTTCTAGTCATTCCTCGGAGAGTAACTGCTTTTATGAGTTTGGTATAAGATAGTGTCATGAAGAGGGACAGAATTTCATAGATACAACCACAGACTCCTTGCTCCTCACGTGCACACTCCAATGCCTGTATGACTGTTGACAGCAGTAAGATGCTGAAGTTACAAGTTATTCCATGAAATGAGCTGAAAGACTTTCCTGGAGATCACCACAAAGATCATTTGGTTTTGTTTTTTAAAGTCCTTCTGTGTTTCTATTTCTTTGTCCTTTATTTCCCCTGTTATTTCCACATAGCAGGGTGCTATCAGCTGGGTCTCCCTGTTGGCAGCAGCATGATAGATGGTGACACATCTTGTGTTTGCAGCAAAGGTTGCTTTGGCTTACATCTGTCCGGCTAGCAAAACAGAGGAAGCTGCCAAAAACAACAGTCCGAGGTATGAAAGTTAACAGTTAGCAATAACTGTGGTGTGAAAGATTCCCATGAAATCCAGACATCAAGGATGCTGCTTGGAATAGCTTGAATGTCCTGCATTCTTTTGCAGTGAAAACAGAGTCATAACACCAGCAGCGTGGGAGACAGCAGCCAAGGAGGAACACATGAGCCCCAGAGAACAGGCCATCAATTTTCTTGCTGTGGCTGGCTGGAGGAAACTGAAATGTATATTGCAGTGGCTTCTGACGCCAGCCACTGCTTTATGCTCCACACTTCAGACTCAAAAAAACATTACCCTAAAAATGAAGCAAAAAAATCCCCAAGCTATTAATAGATTTGTATAAAGCAATCCCTTGTTTTTAATCATTTACATCTGGGACTGAGAAACCAACCATAAAATGTCAGTATGGCTATTACATGGGTCACTGGAACAGGTTTATGTTAGCTAATATGCTGAAACAGTAGATTAGGAAGAGGATAGTTTATGGTCTTCAGTTCATTTGTTGACAGGAAGAATCAGGAGCAGATTTGTTTTATGCCTGAACCCATCACGGAACAGCTAGGAACAAAGCAGTGATTAAAATCCAGGCAACAGAAATAAGATAATGACTAGGCTGTGTATATATTTCTGTGGGTGAACTAGATGTTTGTGAAGGGAAGGAGCTAATGAGATCACAGAAATCAGCAGAGCAGTGTGCTCCCGTGCAGCCCTCTGAAGTGACTCAGCAAAGAACAGCTGCTTGGCATCCCACTGCAGAGCAGATAAATACCAGAGCCCCTCACGAGATGCAGCACTCAGAAAGGGAAGAGCTTCCACAGACCTGCGGAGAACAAAAATAACCTTAGAAGAAATGCATTAGCCTATACACAGTATTCTACCAGGTCCATAGAAGTAGCTAAAGCTTTTCAAAGTGTAGCCACTCTAACGTGTTTGAAAGCCTTGTTAAAATCATCCCATGCTGTGTTTGATTACTGCATTTTGTAATTTCTTGCTCGAAGATGACTTTTTCCTCTTGCCTGCTGTTCCTTTTGTGCTTATTCCAGATTTATGGGAAATTCTTCTGTGAGAAACTGAGCATCTTTGAAAACTGACACCGTATATAGCTATCAGGATTTCTAACATTAAATTAGAACATCATGAAAATCAGATCAGTTAAGAAGACTTTGGTGACTTGTGATATAAATATGTATCTGAATCCTGTAAGTACTGCAAAAATGTGCCAATAATTATGGTCTCATTCATCTTGCCTGGAATCAGGCCAAAACTGAAGCTGGGATATACTCTATGTGCCCTTAATGCAGCCCTTAAAGTTTGGCTCAGTCCAAGGCAGAATGGGTGGGCAATGCTGTGACTTTTACCTGAGGTCCAGCACTGTAATAGCTTCTCTCATCCTTTGCCCATCTACGTTTTCTGATATAATTCTGCATGCTATTTTGGCTCTGCTGAAGTCCTGTGAGCTGTGTGCAAAACTCCTTCAAAGACAGCGTGTGCAGTAGGCTTTCCTAGTCCACAACAGAGAGGCAGCAGGGAGCAACCTTCTCCTGTGGCTTGCAACAAGCAGCAGATGTGTCTGCTTGTTTGTGAAGATATGATCAAGACACAAATAGGTCTCAGTGGTCAGTTTTCTCCCAGGATATACCTAAAGGCTTCTGCTCAAACTGTCTCTGAGCAAAAGGGAAGGGAAATCCTGTAGAGCATGAATGCTACTGAGGAATGAACCCTGCAGTGGGACAGGCATGATACATACATTGGAGACAGATTTTCTTCTGTCCACCATGAGTTTTACACTTACTATTCTGATTTCTTTTCAAGTTGTAGGAAGCTTTCCAGCTCCATCTGTCAAGATAGGGCATTACATCTCTTATCACACAATCTGCTACTACCAAGAAAAGGAGAAACTATGGCAGAAAAAATGCACCAACATTTGTAGGTAATTGTATAAGTCATTAAGATGCAGCATCCTGATCCTCATCTCTCATGGAGAATGATTTCTACTGTGTTATTTTTCCTTATATATTCTTCTTGGAATCCAAGCTTACACAGAACTCTCAGGAGTGGGAAGTATGCGTAGGTTTCATTGATTCATTGTTAAAAAGTTAGCAAATGGATTAGTTACAAGTGTTTTACTTCTTTTAGAGCGTGCTAACTTTTCAGCTCCATCCTCAAGGAAACTTTAATCTCTCTTCAACTACAGCTCTATTTTGTGTATTGGCCTCAGAACAAACAAGTTCTTTTCTTGTGCTGCGTCCTAATGGAACATCTAGCCTGGTATCCTGTACCTTCAAAAGCATTAGAGTCCAGGATCAGCCTTACACAGCATTTCAACCTCAGTGAGTAGATGAAAAGTCTTTTCTTGCACCCTCATTTCTTTGATTAGGAGACTGTGGCACTTCTTTCCTCCACTTCCTTTTGCATATTCTTACCCCTCACACTGTTCATATTTTTGGTACCTTTTCTGAGAGGGGAAGGTTATTTCTGACATATCCTCATTTTGGAAATAAAAGTTTCTTCTCTGGAGGAGATTAAGTTGGTTCTCGAAGTGATTACCTTCATGCTTCCTGCCATTCTGCACCAAATTTTCAGTGTTCACCTTGAGAACTGACCCCTTGTCATCCCACAGTGCTATTTAAGTTGAACAAACAGTCAGAAGATAACCCAACTGTAGTACTTGTTTTCTTCTGTCATTATAGAGGCAGAGATTAAGCACACAAGTATTTAGATCATTTTATCTGCAAATCCTGACAGATGTCCAACTACGCCAAGGCTCTCCTTTCATAAACAGTGTTGCACTTTGTTGGGGAGCTATTTTCAGTAGCTCAGGATTTGTGCTCTCTCCCAAACTGTTCTGACCTCACTGAGTAGATTGGAGAATTTATGCAGCAACACATCTCCAAGGTGTGTCTAATCCCTCCAGCAGCAGCAAGACAAATGGATGCTTGATGGCATCTCAAACTGCAGACTTCTGGGCTGCTAAGCTGAGCCTGGAGTATTTCAATTCACCAAAACCAGTCAAAAACGGAAGCTATGCACAGGGCTTGAATGAAGAAAGGTAAGTTTACTAGACAGAGAAGACTTATTCAGATCAACAGAGGAGAAAAAAAAAAATCTGCAGAGGAAAAAGAAAAGAATTAGGAAGTGTCAATGAAAAGTGGATCATCCATGTGACTATTTCAAGAAATTGGTAGCATTAATTCAAAACTGATTTATTCTCAGTACTTCACTGCTTCTTCCGAGGAAGGTTAACACAAGGATAGCAGTCATGGCCATGCACGTTTATTGATTATCTTGCTGAGGTTGTACTAGCTTCTAATACCTTGTTGCAAACATTTTTATAGAAGTTTCTCACAAGATGGGTTGTTTTATGCTATCTCTTTCATACAAGTTTCTTTTCCTTTAAAGACACCTAATTAAATTGACAATATTAATTCAGGATCTGTGTTAGAGACAATACTTCTGTCCTTCCTGAAGGAATTAAGATAGCTTTACTTTTTAAGTTTCTTATGGAGGGATGGAAAACCACAGACAGTAGCAGAGGTGTTGTTGATGATTGATGTTCATTCCTCTACATAAAAATTTTAGTAGACATGCTTTGTCAAGTGAGATATCACTAATATGTAAGTGACATACATTGTTTAGTGTCCTCGCTCTGAGTGTTGGAAAGAGTGAAGTTTCATCCATGGAGCGAGGAAAAGTTCTCCATTACAGTGCATTTGTCTCTCAGAAAAGTGTAAATTCTTTCTGGACACCATATTTGTATGGGAACTGTTGAATTATGGCCTGGACCACTGATTGATCAGCTGAGGTGAGCACTGAGTCAGCTGCAGTACCCCAGGTGAAGGCAATGTACCTGTGTGACCGGAAGGGGTGCAGTCTGGCTCCACTTCTCCCAGACCCCATTTAAGGGCTGACCACCACTGGGGAGGATCTCTTGTTGGAGATCCCTCCCCTGTGGAGTTCTGGGTGAGCCTTGACTGTCAGTGACAGGTGAGCCTTTCCTAATTTACTGGCTGTCTTTATACTATCTGGATAAGCCATTCAAAAATATACCATCCACCTTCATTATTTTGTGTGGGTGCTATTCTTTTTGGGTACTCACCCTACAGTATTTCAAGGCTGAAGAATAACCACTGTGCCCCAGTCCAAGAGTAGACTGGGGCATTTCTTAAAGAGGTGTATTTGCACCAGAGGAAGAAATAGAATCATAGGGGTTGGAAGGGACCTCAAGAGATCATCGAGTCCAACCCCCCTGCCAAAGCAGGTTCCCTACACCAGGTCACACAGGTAGGCATCCAGGCGGGTCTTGAGTATCTCCAGAGAAGGAGATTCCACAGCCCCCCTGGGCAGCCTGTGCCAGTGCTCCGTCACCCTCACCGTAAAGAAGTTCTTGAGCACATTCGTGCAGAACCTCCTGTGCTGCAGTTTCTGGCTGTTCCCCCTTGTCCTGTCTCCACACACTGCTGAAAAGAGTCTGGCCTCACCACTTTGTCCCCCACACCTCAGATATATATAATAGGGAGAAGAACTTCGGGGGAGGGGGGCAAAAAAACAAACAAACAAAAAAACCAGATTTGATGTCTCTAACAAACTTTTCTCAGGATATCTTTGTGCATCTGCTGTATATTTTTGAGCGTTTTACTAGCAGCTGTCTGTTTAACCAGGCGAAGGACTTTACGTATGGAAAAAGAAAAAGACAACAAAAGCCAGTGAGGGGCCTTTCTTATGATGACAAAACTTAGAGTAAAAATATAATTAGATTAAGAAACAGTGTGGATATTGTTGGAGCTGTCTTTCTTTGTTCCCCTTTTATTGAAGAGCCCTGCAGTTTGGAGGCACTTGGCATTCTCTTAGCTGGTTTTGCTTCCCTCTACATCTTTCCTCCTATGAATTTCACTCTAGGATTAGACAGCAGTACAAATATTATTACACTCTGCAGGCTTTGCCTTCTGACCTACTCCACAGAGACTTATGTGATGGAGTCAGCTCTGCTGAATAGAAAATGTCTTTCTTAACCCTGTGACGCTGGAGCGATGCCAAGGTCCAGTAGTTCATAAAGAGACAGAGCTGGCTGTACTCATGAGAGGAGTCAGACCAAAGAAAGAGCTCTGGATATTTAAAGGGAATGGTCAGTGAAAAAAAAAGAAAAAGAAAAAGAAAAAGAAAACCAACCCTAAAATATGAAAGAGCAGGGAGAGGGGTGGAAAAGAAGGGGGCAAGCATTTGCTATGGATATGGGCTGAGGATGGAGTCCCTCAGTGGTGGGACAACTACTTCTGCAGGAGTTGCTCCTGTTGGCTTTGCAGACCAGCCAAGTTTCTTTTGCTGTTAGCAGGCAGGATTTGTGAAGCACTTGTATGTGTGTATGTACGAGTGTGTTAAGTGTGTTTTCCCAGGAGAGACTTTTTGGGAATGAGAGTTGGACCAGCCAGAAGTGTGGGTGGATGGGAGGGCTTTCACTGCCCTCTGCTTGGTGGAAGCAGTTTTCCCCCTGTGCTTTGCTGTTCAGCTCTGGCTGCTTGGGCAAGCACCTCATCCACGTGGTTTTCCTGTCATCACTAAAACCCTGACCTCCAACTGCGCCAGACACCTTGGCGTATTCAGGCTGTGTGTGCCTGCTTGTGCGTGTACAGATGACGTGGATGAAGCTTTTTTGGAGGGTGGGTCTAGACCACCACTGTCATTCTTCCCTTTGACCTTGGCCAGGATTTGGGCTTCAGTTGCCAGAGGTGGAAATCTGTGCCAATGCGTTGGGGTGTGCAATGCTGTGGGCTGGGTGTGCTGGGAAGGAGTCAGCCCAGATGAAAATCAAGAAGAATCTTCCCTCCTGAGTGTAACCCGATCCAAATTCAGATGTTTCTGAGTTCTGCAAAAGGCTTATTCATGCTGCTTGGTTTTTGTTTAGCTTTTCTTAGTAACTCCCTGCTCCCTGTTTCCATCAAGGGGCTGATGTAAAAATACTAATGGACCGTGGAGCAACTCAACTTCTATTTATCCAAAGTCAAAAAGCATATTAAAGTAAGACTCTCCAGGGACTAGGCTGGTCCTTAGCATTTTGTTAAGATTACAAATTACGCTTTCAGGAATGGCCAGAAAAATTCTACTTTGCATGTCACTGAGGAAGTGACAAGACATTTTCTCAAGGACTTGTTTGATGTGTAGGCTAATTTGTACATCAAAAGGACTTAGTTCACGGGGCAAACTTTTTGTCTTTTTATGGTTTATTTTTTTCCAGCACTGAATTAATGAGTTTTTGAAGCTCTGCTTCAGTGGGTGTTACATTTTCTGGATATAAGTGATGTGCTTTTATGGAAGCTTCTTTTGGTTTTGCTCTAAGGTACGTTGTCTTGGCTGTTGTTCTAAGAGGCAAGTCAGGCACTGGGTCATGGAAAGGAGAGAGATTTTCTTGAATTTAAGCCAAAATGTTAATTGCCATCTTCCCCCAGTGAAATACTGAATGGTAAACACTAGCTGTGTGTGGCTCATTCACACTGTGAATGCAAGGTATGCAAAAACCACAAGAAAAGAACATGCTCTGGATAAACAGAAGCTGATGATCACATATAGCTAATTTGTATCCTCATTATTTGGGAGTTATGCAGTCGGTTTCAATTTGAAGGACATATTACAGACCTCAGTACTCTTTTCCATAGGGAATAACCTTTGTTTTTAATTATCAGACTTTTAAGAGCTTGTGCCATAATTTTGGTGTTAGTGTTTATCTGTTGAAAGAAAAAAAGGCGCAGCCTATAAATCCTTCTTCTTCTTACACAACCAACAATAGTCTTTTGTGGTCTAAACTACTATAGCTCACTGCGCTTACAGGAGAAGAAAGAATGCAAATCTTGCAGCAAGCATGATATGGGGCAGAAGAAGCATGAGTGGAAACTGCTTCCTGAAGATCTTTCATGGTATGCAGACGATATAATGCAGTCTAATGGGCACTGAGTGAAAAATGGCATCTCTATGAAGAACGGGTTCTGCTTCCTGCATCCAACACTTTTCATAGAGCCAGCGATGGGACTGATGTCCAGCAAATTAACTTTAATTGTATTTTTTGCTTAGCTTGCCTGCTCATTGAAAAGCTGTGTTTTATTTACTATTAAGATTATTTGAGAGGCAAGGTTCCAACTTTATCAGTTTATAACTCTGACAAATGAGGCGACTCATTTTCCTTCTGAGATTTACACGACCAGCTAACTTTCCTGGCAAGCTACAGCTCATACTGAAGGCTCTCCTCCATGGATCAACTGGATGGATTCTCACTGAAACTAAACAGGGACAATTCCTGTCTGTTGGGGAAGCTTACCAAAGCCCTGAGTTGTGCCTGTCTGTATCTACCACTATGTTTCTGCTTTTGACAATGGCCTGTGCCTGCAAGACACCAATGCTCACGTTCACTTCTTGACATGACAGTTCAATAACCTTGGCCAAGAAGTCTTTTGTTTGTTGGCTGTGGGTAATCTCAGTAGAGGACACTAGGCTCTCTTAACATCTCCTTTTCTTCTGTGACTGTGAAGGCCATGGAAAGACAGTGGAAAGGTGACTGCGGAGTCATGTTGTCTGCTTTCTGAGGTCACACAGCATGGAAGTGCAGGGAACTGTCAGTGAGTGCTCTCCTCCTGAATATGCATAGCAGGGTAATGCCTGGGATGATATTTTTTTGAATGTTGTAGCTGATTTTTTTTTTCCCCTTTCTGAAGGCTTTTATGACCCCATAATTTGCAGTATGTGGGAGGAGAAAAGAGATAAAACAGAAAAGCATTGAGAGGATGAACAAATGATGACACTAAGACTGTAGTGTTTGTGCATCATGGAAATTGTTGTATCTGCTATTTTTCTACCTCTCTTACTAAAGAAACCATGAGAAACCCCCAATGTCTTAAGCTGAGCTCTAAGTTTTAACCACTGTGGCAACATTTGCTTTCTACTCAGGAACTCATTGTTGGCTTGTTCTTGAAATTTTCTTCCCTGTAGCTATGGAAGGAACAGCTGATGGTTTTAGAGGATCTCGAGGCACTTAGAACAAAGCAGTCTGGTTGAATTTGCCTCATATGTAATTCCTTTTCCCAGTACTTGATGGGAAGATGGCAAGTGACTTGCGCTCTTTGTTTGAGCCTTTAAACGGGGTCTAGTGTGCTTAGACTTTTAAATTTAAATGGTTGAACTTTTTAGGGAGTTTCAACTTGACATGCCTGTGGGCAGGGAAGTGGCTAGTGCTGATCCCTCCTGACTGCCCTAATAAAATGACATTTTTAGACAGGGGGCAAAATGCTGTAGCTTGTGTTGTTGAAGGACTAATCAGGCTAACTCCATCTGCACTCCTTTTAGTTGCTCTTCCCCACCCATTAGATTTTCTATTTTAAATGCTCAACCTCTACCTCCTCCCAGTGGCTGCCTGTCAGCAAGAAAAAGGCAGAGAGTTTTTTGTCCCCAGAGTGTGTGTTCATAGCGGTGTGCAGGTAAAACTGCCTCTACAATGTGCATTGCTGCTGAAACTGTGTTTAGGCAGGGACAGAAAATCAGCTAGCAGCTTCTATCAATGAACATAGCTTGAAGGGGCTTTTTGCTCAGGCAGGAGTGTTCTCCAGCTGTATATCTCCTTTCATTGTTATTCTACTTAAAAAAAAGACATTTTGTTGAGCCTAGATGTAGACCCCCAGGCCTCCTTGAAGCCTGAGACCCTTGGGGGTCTGAGCTTCTTCTTCTAGACTTTCTGGAAAATACCATCCTTGAACCTCAGTTCAGAGCTGGGTCACTTGAACTCCCTGTGACCACTAGGCTTAAGAAGAGGCCCATGTTTATCTCCTCATTCATGCTTGTTTCCAGCTCCCCTTATATTTGTCCGTTCAAACATACCATGTGGTACAAGAAGCTCTGTCTCTCTGTGGGAGCTTTGGTGCATGCCTGTCTGTAGTGCAGGCGAGGTGTGGAGGAAGACACGCACGTGACAGTATTGTTTCCAGGCTTGCCTGTAATTTTTGTTAAGGCTGATCAAATTTGCAGTCTCTCCAACCAGGACTCAATATCCAATGGCAAGGAGGGGGTCCTTCTTTGAAGAACTGACATCAGATGCAGAGAAATTTTCACTTTATGGCCCTGGGCAGCTAACACCAACTTAAACTGACAGGACCCCAGGACTGCTAATTAGAAACTGGCAAAACCAGGACATCTGGACACCTTATCAGAGGTTTATCAAGATTACTGGCATGATCCATACAAACTCTTAATGGGAATCAGCTGTCAAACAAGTGAAGTAATTTAGGTGAAGATTGCTTTTTTTTTTTTTTTTGTCAGGGCTATAATATATAACAAGCTGAGTTCTAAGGCTGTAATAACTGCACAGTTTCATAACCACCATTTTTTTCATTTGTTGCTCAATTCCCTAGCCAAGCAGACTCTGGACTAAAGCTGGAAAGCAAGAACAGCTCTGGAGCAGTCATTGCAAAAACCTGCACCCATGCTGACTCTGAGCAACCTTCAGCTGCCTGGCCATACCCCTCTCCAACACCATGGCAGCTTTAACTCTGCTCCATTGCAGTTTCAATTCTGAGAACTCTGACACATCAGTTTGCCTTTGTATGGTCAGCTAAAAGGGTTATAAAAAGACCATGGGGGAAAATGTGACCCAGTAAAAAAGGCAAAGCTGAGTGTGTGGTCCTGTATTTTACATAAGAGATTGGAAAGAACATGAACATAATCCTCAGCGTCTGTAATCTGAGGAAGATCATTGTTTAGTCAGTATCTTTTACTGTGCTGAAAGAATGGAAGCCACCACAAGGAAGACAGGTCAGCCTTGGTTCTCAGACTCCAGGATACTTTGCATGCTTTGAGTCTATATATGTTCACTTGGGGCAGAGCTGAAATCAGAAGGCCTTTTTTATGTATACTGTAAAACCTATTTTTCATAAATCTTACTGAAGCCATAACCAAGGAAAGCATTAAATAAAATGTGAAGAAAGTGGAGCTGCTGCCTGATGTAAGCCTGCTGACAGCAGGTGACACACCTTGCTGCCTCTCTCATGCTAACTTTGAGACATGCTGACTGCCTAAAGAAGAGGCAAGTACACAGTCAGGCAAAATAGCCAAGAGAAATTGTAGCTGGAGCATAGTCTGTGTGGCTGAGTATTTGTTTTTGTGCTCTGATCTGGCTTGAGCTCCCACTGTGGAGTCAGTTTTAGATTTGTCAAGTCTACTAATTTTTTTACATGTAAGTAACATTTAACTGTCTTAAACAAGCCTATGTGAGCCCGAGCAAATCCAAACTCTCTGTTCATATAACATCCGATATAGTTTAGGTTTTACACTGTCATGATTTTTGTTTGAGTGCAAACTTCTCTTTCATTTCATTTTTCCAAGTGAGTGATGGACTAGCAGAATATTTCTCAAGATTGGAAAATGAGAATTTATTGTCCTGCTGAATGTTTGCATATTTTGGCAGGTGAGGAGAGACCTGATAAGTGGGAGGCTGCAAAAGACAGAGTTCATACAAATATAACACTTCAGAAACATTTGCTTTGCAAGAAGTTCAGCTGAAATCATTTCCTCAGTACTTCCATGAGCATGGAAGCATGTCCATTCTTTGGAAAGATGAGACATTTTATTCTGTCTTCAAAATGTAGTGAACTGATATACCATAGGACCAGATGAGTTGCATTTTAGCAACTCACTTGATTCAGCAATCTTAATTGGGGAAGGACTGGTACTTAAAATATAGACCAATGAAGAAGGCCTTTGAAACAACTACGTAGTTGAAGCTATGGCTCATTTACATATGGTGCATGCATTGTTTATATATATATTGTGCATATAATTTATTTTGGTTTTGTCTCTGTTTTTCTATATGTGTGAAAGAAAAAAAACACTCTTCTGCTTGAGTTAACTTCTATTTTTTAACGATGAGGTAAAAATGATAGAGTGTCTCAAGGGTGTCTCAAAAGGACAAGCCTCAGTGACCATAAGGTTGTTGTACTTTAAGTCTTCAGGGCAGTAACTTGGTGGTGCCCCAAAAGTGTTTAGGATGATACAAGTATTTTTATTTAATTATACTTGTTGATCTTGATCTTGATTTTTTAATAGAAAATAAAGGCTCCAAATATTTGTAAGGTCTGGGGGAAGCGCTCTTGTGCTTTGCATTGTCAAAATTACTGTTGCTAATTGATAACTGAAAATTAATGCTATTTTGGCATACATGTTTCTTAGTGAATGCATCAGCTACACTGTACTGATTAGAAATATGTCTATAATTTAATGGTTAACTGCAAGACTTCATAACCTACCAAAAGTCTTCCATGCCTTTTAACTGCCAGGCTGCCTTTACTTAAAAGGCAGCATTTATCAGTTACTTTCCTGTCTGAATTAATGCTACAAGCAGTTGAAAGATAAATGCTTGTAGTGGGTAATCTTCCTTCTTGAATCTAGAGATCTTCCCTGTAGAGAAAGCTGACTAATATTGTCCAGACAAATAATGTTCTTGCTAACAGGAAGATATTCACTGATTCATCCACAGATCCCTTATTTTGTTTCATGAATGTTGTTTTGGGAAGAAAATCTGAAAATGGACATCTTGTTCAGAAAGCATGTCAAAATATTGGCTTTATCAAGAATGTATTGTTCTATCAACTGGTGACCTCTGTTACCTGGTTCTCTCATAATTTCGCATGTAGAAATTCAAGGTATAGAAATGTTATGTTTCTATACATGCCTAAAAACCTGTCTGAAAGACGTGGAGTTCCCTCGTGTACTTTAACCCCATGTGTACTTTTCCCTTTCATATGATTAGCCTGTAGAGCTTTCTCTGTTGTTAAGCCCTGACTTGATTATAAAATAAGACTGTCACGCTGCTGTATGTCCAACAGTTTGCATTTGCTAGTATAAGGATGAGAATCACAGCCAACTGACACTTCTTCAGCAACTGCAAATGGCCTTGGTTTTATAGTATAAGTGAATAAATAAGTCAAGAATTTTGTGCAATGGTAGGCTTGGCTTCTAGACTTCTGTTACATATCTCCTGTTTTGTGACTTTCATACCAGACTTTACATAGGTTATGAGTGACTGTCTTTTTTTCTCATGTTGACATATCTGCTCAGACATTGTATATATGTTTTCATATAAATGCAGTCTTCATCACCTTAATGTCTAAATGCCTAATGTCTAAATAGTGAATGTGTTCTTCTCGCTGCTTTCTTGCCTTGCTACAAAATATTTCATCATATAGCCACTGTTTCAAAACTGAAGCTCACAGCTGTGCCTTTCTTCAGCATTGCCCCCAGATGGATCCCATCATTTAGTAATTCTAATTATTGATAGAAGCTGCATAATGAACCTTAGAATAGTCAGAATAATGAGGTGGTTTGGCATTAGTTTTGTGTGTACACAGTTTTATGGGTGTGTTTCATAGCTGCTTTAAAGATGAGAAAATATTAGTAGCATAGGGCAGCAGATGCTAGTGGAACACCAACTGAATTTCTGCTGCCAAGATCACTTATGTAATTTGTGTCACAGTGACACACATTCACTCACAAGTCTGTTAATATTTGTGCAACTTGCTCTCTTCTCTTGGGTTTTGGATATTTTAGACCAGAGGAAGCATGGGTTTGATATAAACTGTTGTGATCTATCGATTTAGTTATGTAATATGCGCTCTCACTTCATCTAGTTGAATGAGTCAGATTCCTCAAGGTAATGGAGTGTTTCATGGCCTCTCCATGCCACAGGGCATGAGCACATTTCTGTCAACAGTATATCGTCTACATAACATTGTATAAAGTAATTCCATTTCGAGCCAATCTCTATGAATGATCTTATGCCCATTATCAAAGAAAAACTCTTTAAGGTGTTTTTTCTTTAATCACTTGTGAAAAATAAGGTGGTGGTAAGTCATGCCATTGATATATATATTTTTTTTTTTTTTTTTTCCCTGCATGTTTTTTTTTTTTTTTTTTTTTTTTGAGGATGACACGGGCAAAATACTCGGAAGGGCTCCACGCTTTCTTGAAACCATGCTCCTCCAGCAGAGCTGAGTGTGGGAACTCAACAAGGCAGGCATCCAAATCACCATCCAGCTGAGGGACTCAGGCTAGGAAGGACCTCCTGAGCAGTCATCTCTGACTCAGTCCCCTGTTAATACAGGCAATTATATCACATAATCCCTCTCATAAACTGGTCATGCTTCACATTTCAACTACTACTGAAGTTTTACCAGAAATTTGCTGCCCTTTCTTCTAGAAAACCTGTCAAAGTTTCCAGTGGGAATGTGTTCAGGGCCAGTTTTGGACTATTTGTTCTTCTAACAACACCCGTCTTTAGCTTAAACAACTCTTCAGCTCTCCTAGTGTCTTATGCCTTGATGTATTTATAAAAAGTAAGCGTATTTCAACCTTCTTTTAGCTAGACTAAACAAGACAGGCTCTTTTGGTGTCATCCAGAAAGAACGGCTTTTCTTTCCCTGAGCCTGAAGTCTTCCACAGCTGTCTAAGGCTGAATAAATTCATTCTTGAATGTGAGTGACCTGGGCTGTACACATTATTCTGGATAAAGTTTTGCCAAAGGCTTGTACAATGGCATTTTGAACACTCAGGCTGAGTCTGGGGTTTTTGTGGGTCTGTATTTTTAGTTTTGTGTGGCAGGAAGTAAGTTTTGGGTTCACTTTGTATGTTTTTGTTAAAAACTTCTGGAATTTTCAATGAGAAACTTAATTTTTTGCTGACAGTTTTGGAAAGAACTTAGGGGAACTGTATTCCCAGCACTGCTTTCCGGGGGAGTTGGACTCCCTTGGATAATTCCAGTTCTAACTACAAACAAGGTAAACAGTAAACATTTCAGCAACAATCCCAAATGTGAAAACGTGGAACAAACAGTGTAGTTGGGTGC
Organism: Odontophorus gujanensis; assembly: GCA_013399175.1. NCBI lineage: Eukaryota > Metazoa > Chordata > Aves > Galliformes > Odontophoridae > Odontophorus > Odontophorus gujanensis. The sequence continues at coordinate 86,348 of VXAB01010091.1, read as the reverse complement.
GGAGATGCTGTATTTCTACTTGGTATTAGTAAGAACCTAGCTGTATCACTACAGAGGCATGAGCTTAGAGTTCCTTTCTCATCTGACCAGTCTTAATCAATGCAACAACACAGAGCCATACACTGCGACACTTAAAGAGCTATCAGCCTCTATGGCAGTGTGAGTGTCTCAGTATCTTGCTCCAGTACACTGTCAGATGCAGTGAAGACCAAGCACGATTTCGCAAAGGAAAATGGCCTGGGCACCACTGTGCCTTTAGCTCCTTGGTTCTTGCACCACAACTACACACCAGTTGTTCAACAGTGGAAACACAGAGACATTTCCATGCATTTTCCTGCAGATCCTAGGAAGCCTCCTAAGTGAGATGTGTCTGCCTTGATGGGAGCTGATGCTCTGTGCTGAAAATCAGGAAACTTCTGAGTTCGTTTTGGCAGACCCTCAATGTGTGTGTTATGCCCCTTCTTGGCCACACAGACAGGAGGTACTGTGTGCTTGGAGCATGTATGACTTTGGGGTGTATGTTACATAGCACAAATCACTGCCAAAAGGAGAGCACCTAGCTCTCACAGGAGATTATACAAGAACCTATCCACAGAGCTGGAGAAGAAACCTCTTTTTGCCCTCACTGTATCCTCTGTCTCCATCATTTCCTTCTTTTTCCAGCCATGTTGGTTGCTTGTCATCCTCCGGCTCTCTTCTTCCCTCTGAAAAAGAGAGCAAGCTTTTGTCTCATAGCTCCCTGCTTACCAGGTGACAGTTATGTTCTACTGGCTTACACCTGTGAATGCTAATGGCAAATAGTCGTGGATGTCTTAAGGAGCAGAAACATGAATGAAACAACAGCAAAGAAAAAAATATGAAAAAAAAAAGGACAGTAAAGAAATAAAGGAAATAAAATAATAATTTTAAAAAACAAAACAAACAAACAAAAAAACAACCAAAGAATAAACCAACCTATATTTACAGAGATTTTCTTTGAATGTTCTTGCCACTGCTGTTCCAGAAAGGCCCTCTAAGCTACAAATAGTAGCTGATGGTCATGTTTAATGTCCTGCATTTTCAACTGAAAGGGGCCATGATTCATATATGTGTACAGTGCTTTGGCTATAAGCCATTCTAACTTAAAATGGCTGAGGTTTACTGTGAGAAAGAACATCTGACTTATATTTTCTTGAGTCTGAAAAAGTATCTTCAAATAACAGCATAAGGGAAAAATACTAACCGTAAAGAATTTTACATTCTTTGGAATGATATCATAGTAGAACATACACAGTAGACTAATTATGATTTCATCTTTAATTTTACTCTCAAGTCAGATGCATTTTTTGAAGTGTCATTCCTTTTTATTTTCTCAAAAATAAAAAATAAAAAAAAAAATGGCCGCATTCCAATCACTTACTTAAATCATCTATATTAATTTGTGTTCTTCAAACAGCTGGATAATCTGTTGTAATTAGAATGAGCTCCGCTGGCTGGCTTTTATCATCCTGTCGGAGGAAATTACCGGGCAGACTTCTCGTTCCCTCCAGCAGACAGCGGAGGGTGCTGTTGGATTTGATGTTGTAGAATGGGAAAATGAAAAGAAGCTGTTCGCAGAGTGGGCTGCCCGAGGCTTGCTTCATAGCTCCCTCAATAGACTTTGCAGATTCAGGCCATCAAGTTTTGCCTTACTGGGGTGTCAAGGAGCACCTTCCAAAGCATGTTTTGAATTAGGCAGAGCACAGTACATCTTCTTCAGAGTACTGGCTAGAACTTACTAAGCCATAATGAATGGATAACAGTACTTGCTGCCTAATGTAGGAGATTACATTGAGACACCCAAAGTCAGCACCAGTGCTTTTCAGCTGTTTGCATTAGCTGAACGTGATCTAAGAGCAGGTGCTTGGCTAGCCAGTCTGCCTGTCTGCCTGTGGTCTTGAACAGGATACAGGATGTGGTTACTGGATTGTAAATGTTGTATTTCATTGTCACTGGGACATTGTGACTTTATTAGTGAATCTGTCACTAACAATATGGTAGTTACGTGGTCAAAGGAGGTGTCATTCTCAAGCCTAAGTAAATAGCATAGAATTAACAAATATGTTTCAAAGAAGCCTTTTCTGAATTGTAAATATGACTTGCTGCTGCTGCTATTTAGACAATTGTTTTCCCTTTTTGCAGCTTTATAATAGATAGAAATTTTGATATTTCTAGAATATCTAGAAACAGATGCAAATAGAAACTTGAGCTTCCTGGCTAAAATAAAAATATCTGTTATATGGATGAGTAACTGGAGAAGTCAAAGAAGTTGAATGATTTTCCCAGGATCTCCAACAGAGGATGAAACCAATGTGCGAATTAAGCTCAGAAGCTGAACTTTCCTGAACAACTGGAAGGAGCAGAGAATGCATCCCGTGGCCCCTTTCTTTCCACCATGGAGGGATTCCAATTCTGTATCCTGAAGAGAATGTGTTACACAGGAGCTTTGGAGGATGCAAGCTCGCAGTTCCATCCATTCCTGTAACTGGTCAGTGTACCCTGATCATCGTAGTTCTATGTTGTTTTAAAGATAAGAAGCGCTATGTCTATCCATGATTGGAGCTATTGCACGATGTGATTTTCACCCCACAGGATGTAAAGCAGCCCACTGACATACTCAGGTGTAGCCTCTTACTTCTTCTGCCCCATGAAGAAAAAATTATCCCTAAAAGATATTACAAATGTAGATGCAATATTGCCCTTTTCTCCAGTGTTCTGAACAAACCCAGAACTTTTAAAATTATATATCTTTGGTTCCTGTCTGAATATTGATGAGTGGCAACACCTCTGAGACACTCATACAGTCCTTTGGACCAAATTCCTTTCTGGAACAGATTGCTGAGGGCTGATTTGCTAATGGGAAATGTTCCTAGCTATCTTGTGTTCAGTTTACCTGGATTTAATCTCCTCAGTTTGAATTAGCAGAGGAGAATGTGTTTATGTCTGTATCCATAGATGGAAATAGAGATAGACTCCTTACTTGAGTGCACAGTGTTTATTTTATCCTAAAAGTTTGTTTTCCTTTCCCCCCTCCCGCTACAGTGTCACTGCTGCTGTATTTTATTAGACCTCTGGTTTTCATTATGCAAAAAGTCAAAACTGGAACGTTGTAAATCTCCCCTCTCCTTCCCGCTTGCTGCTCTGAAGCCCGGCCGCCATTCGATGCCTAACAGCTTCTCCTACCAGCGTGCACTATTTCCAGGGGCTCTGGGGAACTGGAGGTGAGAACAGGGAACAGGGAGGGGGAGCCCACTTGCCCAAGGCTTGTTAACCTGAGCACACACTCTCTTTCTCAAATTTGTTTTCTCAGCTGGTGGCACAGTCACTGCCCCATCGCCATCAGTCCAGCAGAAAGCAGTTCCATTTGAGATCTGAAGGCAGATTTTAAAGAAGTGGTTGGGTAGGAGGGGGGGAGCTTAATAACAGCTTAGAGCCTGACTCTGGTGTGTTTTCTTAGTATATTGAAATACGAACTGTGTAAACACGCTCCGCATTCCACCTGCTCAAGCATCTGCCAAAAATCTCACAAAAGCCCTTTGCTCTTTCTTACACCCTCCTGTTCCGCCTGCTTTTCTCTCCGCAAGCTCTCCCACACCACCTCACTGTCCCACTCCCCACCCAGTCTCCACAAACACATTCTCCTTTTTGTTCCTGCTGGAGATGAACATTTCCAACCTCTCCTTGCACCTAGCATGCGGTGCCTTTCCAAATCTCCTCTCTTGGAGGGTTGGGATTCACTTCAGTCTCAGAGCACTGCTTGATGGTTAGGCTTGTCAGGTTATTGTTGTTCTTACAATAGTATTTACTATTATTACACATGAATACAGCAGCAACAAGCCCAGCGACCAAATACTTTCCATGCCAAAACTTGGAGCAAAGCAGAATGGGCTGCACCCACATGCTCTGCTTTTTACCTGTCTGCCCCTGACAGGGGAGCAATTTCCATCCAGATGGCAAGCCATCAAGGGTTTTACACTTTTACACTTAGTAAAAACGCTGAACAAAGAAGGGCCTTTTCCATCACGCTCTGAAAGAGAGCAGGCTGTGCTGGCGTCTCCAAGAGAGCAGATTTCCCCTTGGCATGACCTGCTGCCAGCATCCAGCAGTGAGACACAGGCAGCAAACCACATTTCTGCTGTGCAATGCCAGCCTCAAGAGCTCTGTGAGTAATGTGGAGCAAGCCTGCCAGCCTCCAGCCATCTTCCTTGTTTCTTGTGTCAGATGTGACCACACCAACAGGGTCCCCAGGTATGTAGGGCTTGGTGGGGTTCCTTGTAGTGCTTGTTGGGAAGTGTGGAGTTTTGGAGCTGGGAAGTTGAAAACAGCACACTTCTGGCTGTGTTAACTGCAGCAGACAGTAAGTCTTGCTGTGATTGCGTCAGACTGCAAGAGGCTGGTCTGAAAAATAACGAAGAACTGTGAATTGGGGTTAAGACAAAATTGTTTTCATTTGACTGTGGAGGGAAGGCACCATCTCAGCTACCCTAAAAATGAGGTGGTGAGGTTCAGTCAGGTTTCTCACCATCATACAGCCTTCATACAACTAGTATAGATATATACATAAGTAGCTAATCTCTAAGTTTCATTCATTCTAGTGAGGAAAAAAATAGTAACAGATTCATAGAATGGCTTAGGTTGGAAAAGGCCTTAAAGCCCACTCAGTTCCAAGCCCTGAAGTGGGCAGGGCTGTTACCACCAGCTCAGGCTGCCCAGGGCCTCATCCAGCCTCCAGACACTGGGCACCTACAGCTCCTCTGGGCAGCCTGTGCCACTGTCTCACCACCATCTGAGTGAAGAATTTCCTCCTCACATCTCACCTAAATCTCCCCTCTTTTAGTTTAAAGCTAGCTTCCCTTGTCCTGTCACTATCAGACCATGCAGAAAGTCAGTCTCCCTCCTGTTGCACTCTATTTAGGTATTGGAAGAACACAATCAGATCTACCTGGGCCTTCTCCAGACTGAACAAGCCCAGCTTCCACACCCTGTCCTCGTAGGAGAAATGCTCCAGCCCTCTCCTATGGCTTCCTTCTCCTTGTGAGTGTGCTTTTACCATCCTTAGCTCTCAAAATGCTTCATACTGTAAAGTGCAAACCACAGTGTTCATAACACACCTGTGGTCCTTTATAGTCTGGTGGTTATGATGGTAGGGATTCTGACTGGTTTGAATAGTGCTAGTGAAACACCACCAGAACTAAAGCTACCTACCCACCTGGGGCTGATCAGGACAGCTGGGTAGCAGAGCTGGGAAGGGCTTGGCAGGGCCTTGGTAGGTCCTAGGCTTTGTGGGGCAGCTTCTAGCTGGGAGTAGGCCCTACACTTCATAGGACAGAGGATGGGAAGGGCAGGCACTGCTGTTGCTGGGATGTTTCACAGGTAATTGGGTGTCTCTGTTGTTCACCTGGCCTTTGTGAGGCCACAGCACCTCAGTGGGTCAGTGCAATGAGAGAATTTAAAGAGAGAAGCTTTAACATGACTGACTGTGTAAGTCTTACAAGGTTTTTAGATGGTTTGTTTCATCTTTTGAACTTACCTTCAACTCCTGTGTGTTTGGGGGGCAGGGAGGTGAGGGATGACACTTGTTTGTTTTGTTTTCTTTTCCTGATATGGTGGAATCAGCCATTTTAGGAGAGCAGTTGCTGTGATGTATCATCCACACTCTGTTCTCTCCTGGGACCAGAGCTCAGGATTTTTTCATTCTTTTTTTTCCTTGCCTTGCACTTTGTTTCTGTATATATTTCTTCCTGAAACAGGCATGATGCAAAATATCCTCACAGTCCTTTCCAAGCTTTTGGCATTAGAACCACCCTTCCCCTCTCTGCCTCTCCCCGACAAGTGATGTATGCAACAGAGCTCAGAGCAGGGAAGGGAAGGGAGGAGGAAGAGGAAATCATTCACCCCACCCTTCCAACCAGAAGCAGGAGCCTGAAGTAGTTCTCAAATGGAAGTCGCAATTAAAAGACAAAAAAAAAAAAAAAAAAAAGGAAAAAAATGGTTCCCCCCCCCGCCCCCGTTGGG
>VXAB01010091.1:9821-80268 GCA_013399175.1 Odontophorus gujanensis | reverse complement strand
AAAGAGAAGTCACAAAAAAAAGAAAAAAAAAAAAAACAAAAAAACGGAAAAAAGGTATTCCCACCCCCTGCCCTGTTAGGATCATGATGGCTGGGTGTAACTCACACACAGACACCAGCAGCTCTTGCCAGAAGCTCATGAGATGTCAGTGAAAAGCTGAGACCACCCGGAGAGAAGCAGTAGTTCTAAGCAGGCCTGTGCTTTGCTTGGGGAAGGTGCCCTGATGTCCTTCCCACTAAATTTAGTTTGCTGAAAGCTGTCCCTTGGCAATCAGAATTCCTCATTGCAACAGTTGAACTTAACTGTTTCTAACTCAGTTAAGGCAAATGCTGTCCTGTCTCCAGATATGTTTTAGAAGGTTGCTGTGAAGAACTGAGCAACAAGGACGTGTATATTTGTTCCCTGAAAAGAGGAAGGGTCATTAAACTGGAACATCTAGTATGCTTTTGAAAGAATTGCATTACATCAGAACAAGCCAGAAATAAGATACCGTTTGTTAACTTTACTAATCCATTAAAAATACATTGGGCAACTGAATTATTATTTGTAACTCTCTGCAATCTCTCTTACAGCAAGGAAACAATGTCCGACTGCGTTTAGGTGTGGTGTGTTCTCAGAGCACATAAAGCTTTCAGCAGCTTTGTACGGAGCTGATTTTGATTTTAGGTAACAGCACATATTGAGTCAGCTGGGGAAAGAAAGTCTCCAACCAGAAATCTACTAGCAGTAAATTATCTGGAATTTCAAATGACCCTCAGATATATTTATCATATTATCCCTATATTCATGAATTTGTGCATGGAAGGGGAGGAGGTCCTTGGAACTGCAAATTGTCAATACACATTCAGTACTTCAGACTGAGCCAAGTCATTCTCGCCTTTTCTTTTAAACTGGACATAACTAGAAAATAATTGTGTGGTTGAAATGAAAGATTTTACCTTGGGTAGTACTTCGTCGTACTGAGTACTCCTGTGTTGGTAAGAACAAGTTCACTGACTTGTTCTCCATCACTACCGTGAACTAAAGGGAGGATGGAAATGAACTGAGAAAATTTTTCTTCAGTTTTAATCTTATTAATCTTTTTTCCTCTGTTCCAGTTAAAACAAGAGCAAGAGCTGTGGAGACAGATTGACTCTGTAATAGCAAATGCTTGGTTCAGTGAATCTTTATGTCTGTGACTGGGCTTTTCTTTTCCTCTAGATATAAAATTAAAATGGCTTTTCTAGCTTTCAGCAGAATGAGGTTGCGTTCTGAAGATAAAAATGTACATTTGAATTGAAAAATATGGTTTCTTTTAGGATGCTTTTTAGAACACCAGGGTACTTAGTAGAGATGGCAGCTGACAACAAAAATGTATTACCAGGCATCTCATGTTATCAGTCAAGGACTGTAAATTCCCTGAATGGATTAAGATTCTCTGGAAAGACAAACAAAGGAGAAATTGCCTGAAAAGCAGCTGGAGGCAAGACTGTACATTTTTGCTGTGCGTGTAACAGTGACAAACCCATGGCTGATATTTCCTGTCTTGCTGAGAGTTCAGGCTCTAAAATTAGGGCTCTAAACAAGTGATCTGATGTGTGAAGGGTCTATACTGGCAACCAGAGTCAATGAGTAGAGCTGATGCCTTCATGCCAATCTGAATCAGGGCATTTGAGTCTAAAGCACATTCTGGGAACCCAGCCTTTACTTACTGGTTTCACTTTCCCAGTGGTCAGATAGAGTCATGGCTCACCAAGACATGGGTGCAATATGAAACTATTTCTCTATCAAACCTGCCCCAAAGCCCACTGCTGAGATCTGCTTAGAAAGGACCCCAGGACCAAGCCTGCTGCCAAGACCAGCCCTGGGCACCTGGCTCAGAGCAACTCATTTTTAGGAGCTTACATAAAAAATTATTGCCTCTTTGCTTTTAGGATAAAGCTCCCCGACTTCAGCAGAAATATTACTTCTGTCTGGTGAGACAGTGCTTTCACCACTGACACATCTCTGGGTGAGAATTTGCGTGGAGGCAAGTAGCTGTATTTGTGGCAGGATTTTGGAGCAGACAGGGCCTCTGACTACATGAAGAAATCAACAAACACAGGTGAACATATTGCGTAGGTAAGTACATACAGCCCCAGCAAACCAGAAGCACCTATTGGTCCTCTGCCCCTGCGCAATGCTGGTAGGAGCTGGAGGGTGAGAAAGAGAATAGAAGCAAGGTTGGGCTTCCAGCACTGTAGCCACCTCACATCTGACTGGCTAATATTTTTTTCTAACTATTCAGAAAACTGTCTTAATCTATTGCACAATTACAACAACAAAGCACTTACCTGCCAGCATGCCTCAGCAGCCGAAAGCTGTTCAATAAACAGGGCTGCTGTTTCCTCTTTGCTGGTGAGAGCTCTGCTTGTGGATGTTGGAGTCTGCTTTCCAACAAAGCACCTCAGGAACCTGTTCTTCTCTTACAAGACACTCTGCAAGTGCTCAGCCTACCACAGTTCATTCTGCCTCCCAGAGTAATCCTTCAGTGCTCTTCCCTGAGCTTGTGCAAAGGAAGTTGGAGCTTTTTTGGGGGGGAAAGAGAAGATGGAGTTTCTTATGATGCATATATATAAAAGGGTTGGGGAACTGGATCCATGTTTTTTTCTTGCCTTGCTTTTCCTGGCACTTTGATTTTTTTGCTCCAAATCACATGCTCTGAGGGATGACATTCACACTGCCACTCCATGTTTGAAACATCAGTGTATCACCACTTCTCAGGAAAGCTCATACCCCTGTGTGGTAAGCAGTTTTGTGGTAAGCAGTTAAGTCAGCATCTTCTTGGGTTAGAGACAACAGGAACTAGAAGTCTCTGCCTCACCCAGGAGCAAAGGCAGCCCCCAGCTCCCTGCAAGGGACATGACCACCTGACAGGACACCTGAACTGTATCCCTATTTTTTGGATGGATGTGTACAGAGACAATCATTTTCTAATCACAGTATTTGCTGATTCTTCCCAATATAAATCACTTTCAAATCCATATCCATTAAACATTTCTTAAGAAATGTAGAAGAAGTGTAGGAAATCACAGACTTTAAAGTTCAGCAAAAACCGAAGGCCTCATGCTAAACGCTGAAGGCAAGACGGCAGTGAGCACCCGCTGCTGGGTTGATCCAAGAGGGAATTGAGTGTCTCATGACATGCAAACAGTTTTTATCTTTCCCTCTGAGCAGAAAACATAAAAATACGAAGCAACACAAAGTCCTCTGGGGTACGTAGTCCTTCTCTGAGGAGTCCTTCTTCTGAGACAGGTATACCCATAACTATCCATGGAGCTGGAGCATTAACTCTTTAACTCCCAATGCACTACATGATGTTATGATGTGGAATACCAATAACAAAAGTCATAAAACCATGACATTCGGTTGCAGCCAACTGATCATTCACATTACCATGAACTGGCCTCAGTAAATGCTGTCTATTTCTGGTCTGGCACTACAGGGAATATGGGCTAGCTTTCGATGTAATGGGCAGAGGAATGAGGACAGTCTTGTGGGAGGCCAGGCTCACTAATTCTGTCACTCATGGGACAACTTGATATTTTCTTAATTTTGATCATGACTAATGTCCTGTTTCCCTTTTCTTTTTTTTTTTTTTTTTTTCTGTTCAAGTCTCAAGCAAAAGTGACTGCAAAATGGAAATGGAAACCTTGATCTGTCTGGTGTTTGTATGAGCACTGTCAGGCAGGTAAGATAACCAAGAGCTGTAAGAATATAGTAACTAGGGAAAACAGAAGAACTTAGATGGAGACGTTATCATTCCAAGAAAAAAAGAACATTTTCATTTTCCTCTGTGGTTCTGTGACTTTCCTCTCCCTTTCCAAGTTTTCAGTCATCTGCACTAACAGACTGGTTCTTTTTCAGTGGCTGGAAATGGCCTAAGCATTTCAAAGAAAGAGGGAGATACTAGTGACTTGGGGATAAGAGTCTTGCAAGTAATTTTTAAGGAAAATATTACAGCTTAAACGGCTAACAAGGGGCAGAAATCCACTGTCAGGGTGTTGCCAAGAGCAAGTTGCTGATAATAGCTGCAAATATATCTGCTGATGAAATGTTAAGTTGCTTGATAGAGCTTTTTGGTTTTCAAAGAGACACTTTTCCATGAAAATTTACATCATAAGAATTTGAGGTGGGGCAAAATTGGAACCATGTGTTAGCTAGATCTGGCAACTGAGGTTAAAAAGGAGCACAGAACTGGTGTCTGTGCTTACAGATTGCAGCATTAAAATCTAACAAACTGTCACCAAATCTAACTTGAACAGAATAAAGTTCCTGACAGTGAGTACTTCACTATGAACTCAGGATCAATGTTTGCTAAACAAAAACTACAGCTTGTTGTCTCTTTAATTGTTGGCAACAAAAATTACAGCACAGAATATTTTCAATTCACTAAAACTCCTGGCAGAGTTCACTTGTTATCAGAAGGAATGGAAGTTAAACCAAATAACATCTTTATTTGTTGGTCCCAAATTATTGGAGTTCCTTCTCTTTCCTGCAGCCTCTTTCACCCATTGTGCCTCTGCCCTCCTTGTCAACTCATCTACACAGGAAAGAGAGAAGGGGAAATAAATGAAGTCTAAGGAGAATAATTAAAACAAATAAACACTGCTTTCATAAACAAACCCATAATTCAATAAATGTTCCTTGAATAGGGATTCTGCTCAGATGGACCCTGTTGGCAAAACTGTTGATTTCACTGGGTGTGGATTTTGTTCTGTTTTACATACTCTCTGAAGAGCGTAGCAAGTCTGCATGCAGACCTAGGGGACTTGGAATTTCTTAAGTAAGGTGTGTGATCTAATCTGAAAATAGCAGCTCCAAGGTTTTTCCTGACCGTAGCTTTACTCATTCCCACCAAAGAGCTTCTTTGGTCCTAAACCTGTAAAAGGCTACACACATGGTTAATGTTAGGGGTGTGTGTAGTCCCATCTGCATGAAGTCAGTGTGAATATTTGTTCATTCAAGGCTAGAAGTGTGTAGATGTTGGAATGGCTGTGACTTTGGAATTTGATGTGGAATCACTGTGACTTTCAGTGAGTGGTCCTCATTGCAAGTATCTAACTTAGCAGAAGAGACTTCAATATCACTCTTTAAAGCGAAGATTTTAGGTCACAGGCAAAGTAGAAGACAAAAAATTGGTACTTCAGAGATCTAGGTGAGCAAGAGACTGATCTCCTAAATCTACTTTTAAATGAACACACTAGTGTATTAAATTATCCTGTATTAAACATGACTTCTTCTTTAGGAGCTTGTAAACATTATGACTGTAAATAATAGCAACTTCTAGATCTGACTTAAGAAAACAGAATGCTCCTGACTATCCTAAATAAAAGTTACTTGTCTATTTTCAAAGAATTTATGTGTAAGAACTTAAGTTCAAGAAAAAGAAAGCCTTCAAAATCTACCTTATCTCAAAGTTAGTGTGGCTTAAACACAGGTGTAAAATAAAGCAAATGCTTAAATGCTTTCCTGAATCGGGGAATAAACATTGAATGGTCATAGGTCTCTAAACAATATTTTCAATTATTACCAGTAAATATTTTCAGAGTACACTGCCACCTCTGATGGGCTGAAGCCAGATTCTCACAGAGAGGAAAAATGAAAGCACAAGAGTACTGAAAAGTGATCTCTGCTGTCTTGCCCTTTTGTCTCTAGAAACAAAAACAACCAAAAATTGTTTTGTCATTTGTATGTACAGATCCATGAACAATGTGTTAAAAGATTATATTTTAAGTTTGTATACAAATTAACAATTTGAAAGTTACAGTTTGGCAGTCATTTATATCACATGACTGGACTATCAATCATAATAATAATAAAACAGGAGATTTTTCAGCTAGCACACTTCTGAGCATTCAGCCGAAATGGAGAAAAATGGGGAAATCACATAATATATCTTAGGAGTAGTAATGTCCTGTTATTGTTAAAAAACTGCTGGGACCTCATTAGTGACTATGAAAACATCATCTGTGAATACTGTGAGGCCATAAATCTACGGTGTCCAAGGAAGAGAGTGCAAGGGGGAGGCAAGGGGCGAGGGAAGAGAGCAAGCACAACATGTATGTTTGCCATTTTTTCTTACCCAGCTGTGAGTTAGTAATTTCCATATCTGCTTGCCAAACAGCTTCCAGAAACTATTACTAATTATGTGAACTCAATAGTCTGCTAATGAACGATAAGATAATGGGTCTACGTTGAAGACTGCAGAAGACAAATAGTTGTTTACATGTCAAAAATTCCTTTTTCTGTTTGGGTCACTGCACACATATACACACAGGATTTTGAGGCCACACTTTGTAGGAGCATAGCTCCAAGCCAGGGCTGCTGACACTGCAGGTACTTCAGTCTTCAAACCGAATGCTGATTGTTCAGTATTCCATTGATGAGCAGTTTTCCATAGCATTAATTAATGGTAATAGAAGATAAAGATGATTTTATCTTTTGCCTGTCTCATAGAGCCATAATGCAATCCTATTTATAGTGCACAAATCCATTTCTATCATGAGTACGTGCTCTTGTGTTGCAAAAGAATTTGGCTCTGTAATTGCAGAGTTCACATCACCTGTCACTGAAATGTGGCTACTTCTAGAAGGAGAAATAGCACTGATTTTAGCAGGGGGAACAAAAGCTAAAAGTTAACTGAAATGGCTTCAGAGATTAGGTAGGAAGAACACGAGGCAATGACTTCAGCCAGAGTTTCTTCAGGGCACTGGGTCTACTTACTCATTTACGTCTGACAAATGATACCTGATCCTTCCCAGCCATGAGTATAATGCCAGCTGAAAAAGTACAAACCAGTTGCCAACGTGAAAATTACAGACTTGTTTTGCACAGAACCACCTCCTTTTTTTTTTTTTCTTTTATATAGAGTGTGTGTGTGTTTTATTACCATTTGTTTGTTTTTCACTGTGAACTTTCACTCTAGTTCCTTTTATTGCGTTTGGTTTCACAGCACTGGATCCTTGGCAGGTCATATTGTGCTACTGGAGAGCTCTTTAGTACATTGTACCTTAAAAAGCACTGAGGAAGCAAATAGAAGGGGATTTCCCTCCCAGGAAAATGGGTGCCTTATCTCTCTGTATGTGAAAGTATAGCCACTGAGAAATAAATGTCTCTAAAAGGACCTAACATACCCACTACCAGTTTTGGAAAACTGTTGGCAGCTGTCTAGCACAGTGGCCTGCCAGAGGCAGTTAAACAGCTGTTTTCCATACTTTGTTTATGCTAGAGCTTTGGACACTGAGACTTATGGCAGTGGGGAAGCCAGAGTTTAAATGGTATGGAACTCTTAAGGAACAGCTAAGACCTCTGTCTCTAACTACAGACAGTGTGATTTTATGGTGTAGTTTTGGACTTGCCCTGTACTATAGCGATCATACTATGGTCCTGTAGAAAAAAAATTGAAATACTGCAGTTTCTAGAGATCTTGAGCACCTTTAACACCAAATGATGTCAACAGAATTCTGGGGACTTCTGGAAGAGCGAAATCAGGCACAGCTGAAAATTGAGCGTTCACATTGTTGGGTTTGAGTCTTTCTTGTGTATCGGCTTTATTTCCTGTTCTCTGAGAGCTACTTGTTCCACTTTTACCACAAGAGGCCATACCCTTTTGCATGGTCTCATCTTTTTGCTCTGCAGTGCGAACAGCCCATGAAATCACCAGAGGAGAGCATTTTCAACAGAAGCTAGCAGCAGTGTTGGCTCTCCCTGCAAACAGAGCCAACAACAGCAAAAGTCAAACCAAAGATCTAAGCATGCTCAATCAAAGGTCATCTCCTGTATCACATCCCATTAGTCAAAAAGCAGAAAGGCCCAGTCATGATTTAGAGTAATCTGAAATAAAGCACTATTGCTTGGCTTGGAAGGAATTCCAGCTTTTGTAATGGATCTAGCAGAACTGCATGTTAATGTGGTCTGAACTAATTTATGATTTGTAGATGTATAAAAGCTGATGGGAAAGCAATAGCCCCCTGCTGAGCTATATCTCTTGGAAGAAAAATGACATGCAACAGGATTGGATCTTGTAAAATCTTGAAGATGATAGTGAAAAAAGCATGCTGTTATTCGTCCCCAAGAGCTGGCAGTATCTTCCTTCTCCTGGGCAGTGTATGCACAACCACAAATGGTTAGTTCAGGGCTATGCATGCATTTTGGTCTATTCAATCAGAAAGAGATAGCAAATAGGATGAGAATATATGAGAATGTATATGAGAATATAAGTTCTGAGTGTATATCAGCATTTAACTTCTGATGGCCTAAACACATAGTAAGGTTGGACTGGCAAGTATAGTACTGGAAGTGAAAGAGGAATTTATATTTCTATGAAATTCAGAAGGGACAAAAAACATCAAACAAACAAACAAACCCACAACACAGATCTACATTTCTGATGCTCCTCTCTTTTACTGACTAAATATATGTAGCATTACACTACAATGTGAGCTGCTTGGCCTGTCAGGGTAGAGGAGTGCTTTGAGCAGGATTTTCAGCTCTACTGGGGGAAATTCAGACATTCAGCTCCAAATAAAAGTCCCAGGAATGTGCACGCACATCACTTAAGAAGCTTCAAAAAATCACAACTTTCATGTGTGATGTTCTGCAGTATAAGCATTAGATGAACATATGCCAGTACTGGCCTGAGATTCAAATTTTCCCTTCTCCTGGCCTCACTAACTTAGTTTACTAAATCAAAATTTCTTAATTTTACTCAATTTTCTCTTTTTCTCTCAAGAGAGCATATTCTCCTTTCAATACTATGCCACTTTTCCTCCTGCAGTATTTGCCTTCTCTTGATTTCTTCTCCTCCTTGTTCAGGAAGGACAAGTGACCTCAATGCTCCACATTCACATCTCTCAATCTATGAACTGTGTTCTCAGTTAAGTCATCACCAATTTAGTAACTAATAGAAACAGTTATCTCTATTTCAGAAAATAATGTATTCTAAATGTTGAAAAGCGTTACCAGAAATCTGTTAAAGACAAAAAGACAAAAAAGAAAAAAGAAAAAAAAAGAAAAAGAGTGGGAAAAAAAGCTCTCATTGCAGAGCTAGAAAAATCATTCCAAGGTTGAAGTGTATTAATTGGGCCCATGTGCCAGTTGTTAACTCATCAGCAAGTCATGGCTCTTGGAGCCCAGGAGAACTCCTTGTGGCTGCCAGAACTTTTACCTCTACTCCTCAGTTATGCATGGGTGCATATATCCTGCCAGACTTTCAACCCTGCCATTTTGGCCCCAGGTTCAAAGGCCTTCAGACATTTCTGGAAGGACAGTTATTCTTGTTTTAGACTATTGACAGTGCTAATGGTAAGAGCAGATTTTGATCTCATATTTTGTGAGTCAGATTCTTGTTTGTTTTCCTGAAGTCTGTGCAAAAGGAGCAGAGGATACTCTAGGGGTCCAGCTCGAAGACCACTAAGAGAAGCCTGGAGTTCCATTTGTTGCCAAAGGTGATGAGAATGATTCACAGAAAAGTGTCAATTTCTATGGAGATTACCACTATGTAAACCAAAGGGGTGACTCATGAGAAAATGCATGGTTTCAGTATAGACAGGTGAAAATTGTTTCCAAATCCTGTAAAGAACAAGTTAAGTTAATAACACTGCTGCGTGGCCCTAACTGCAAGGTCTGAATTGGAAGATAGATAACTGCTGTAACATCATTGCATTTTTCTCTTGTGTCACTGGGGGTAAGCTGGTGTTTATCAGTGACTGAGGTATCATACCATGCTTTGTCCAGGCAGCTGCCGAGCTTGCGTGGAATGTCATGTTGACACCAAACAGCACTGCTGGAGAGAAAGCAAATCCTTCAAAGGATTATTAAGGCCCAAATGTTCACATCAATAAAAGTAATGAAAATAAGATAAACGGAACTCTTTTTCTATCTGCTTAAACATTTATGAATATATTTGTCAATAGAAATTTGATAAGAGAAAGATCAGACAACTTTTCTGAACCACATCAGATGCTTTTGATGGGCATATTGAAAGCTCTGTGTTAGTTTATATGAGTTGCTTAACTTCCTCGTCTTCAAATTTTACTGATGCCAATATTGTCAACGTTATCAGTTGGCAGCCTACAGCAAACTAAAATATTTTCATTCTTTTTCCCTTTTTTTGTTTTCATTTTTTATTCACCCTTATTACACAAGTATGGAAGGTACCTTTTTATGACACTAATATGTACTAATGTACTGAAGTATGATGTTAAATGCCATTGCCTTCAGTGGAACACAGACTCATGCTTATTTGAACTTAACTGATCTGTTGACTTTGGAGTCTTAGTTTTTGCAACATTTGGTATAAATTGTACAAAACTTTTCCACTTTCAATTTTAATTCGCATTGACCTCTATAGATGAGTCACTGAAAGCACAAAGATGTGTCACTGGTCTAAGCCAGCTCTATCACTATCACGTACTGTACATGACATCTTCTTTTATTTTCTTCCTGTTTCCATTTAAGAAAATATACGAGGAGAAAAAAAATGTTTTTTTTTTTCTCCCACTCATTTCCTGTCTCCTATACTTCTGACTCAAAAATTCAGTGAAGCACCTGTGTGTTGAAGCACTAATATTTAGTTTATCTAAACATTTCCACTCAAAAGTCCCAGTTCTAGTTATTTATTATTTTCATAAACTTTAGCCTCCTTGGCTGAACTTAGTCCAGTGCTGTTCTCTTTCCAAAAGTATTTTTGGAAAATTTGGGTATGAATTGAGCAAAAACATAATGTAACAAAAAATACATTTTTCCCACCATTTCCCCCAGATCTTTTGAATAGGTTTAATAGCCAAAGCTTCTCAGATAAAAATCTTGTATTTGGCAGGGAACAGTCTGGAAAAGAGAATGGTGCCTTTCAACATATTTCTGAAAACAGTTGGAGGCATTCGGAATCATCATTTCCATTTTCTCAAATGAAGAAACTGAGGCACAGGATTAGTAATTGAATTTTCCTGTGTTTTGGTTGGTATTCTCAGTTAATTGTTAATAATCTCCAGCTTACTAAACGCGGGTTCCTTGTATAGGTAATGTTGCAGAAAGAGTCAAAGTGGTGGTTAACAGCTGGATATGCAGTCTAGTGTGTATGGCATAACTGTAACAATCACAAGGACATCTGCACACTGAACAGTCACCACTAAGAGAATGCTGAGCATGCTTGCACAAAGATTTTGGTCTTCCTTCTGTTCTTGTATGGCACAGCAAAGAGATGTTTCATGACTGTCTCATTCACTTAACAGTGTCATATTTGACCACTGAATTATAGCATACTGGCATGGTATTGAAAGTTCTCTCTCGAGCCTCAATGCCATGTTTGTTTGTTTGTTTGTTTGTTTTTAAGAGAGTTCTTAAAAAATATTAGAGATGCCCATACTGGCTTTCTGCCATTTGCAGCCATTCTCCATCAGCTCCTTTGACTACTCCACCCCTGTAATGTAAGTACCATTAATTGTAAACATGTGAGCAGTTCCAGCATGCATTTGTGTTCTGTGAAGTTGAGCATGCATTTAGGTGTTCTGTTGGATGCAGTCTGTTTGTGCTCCATAGCAGAAAATGTCCGTGAGGTGGGGAAAAAATTGAATTTTTCAACCAAGCTAAAGTCCTCAAGGAAAATGCACATATTTTCTAAAATATTCTTCAAGAACAAGGAAAAAAATGGGTAGTGAGAATGCTTAACTTATATTCCCAATCACTTTTAGTGAAGGAGTTCATAGCTCAGTTTTTCCTGATGCTGCAGAAAACAAAATTTTTTGCAAGCTGCTGTCTCTGTCATATATCATTTCAGAAAACATATCTTCCTGGTCTGTGCTGTTTATTTTGAAGAGACTTACAGGTTGACACACTGAGTTTTAAGCAGTCTTCATCAAATACTTCATATGTACATTAATGATGAGATATCTCATTAATGAAGTATTTGTATTTTTTCTTTGCTCTGTTCTTTGTACAAGGTAACACTTAAATTTGGTCACAGCTGACCTATTTCCTGTGTTTCTGTTCCCTTCTGTAAACATGGATTTATTTTTTTTTTACCTTTTACCTGCAGGACTGGATTGAGCAAGTGTAAAAACATATTCTGGAGATATCTCACCTTCTAAGTGTTCAGAGCCAGAAGTAATCGGTGAAGCTTTATCCCTGTAGCTCCCATTGGATCAAACCACTTGCAGGTAAGGCTGCCAAAAAAAAAAACTTTCATCATTTTGCACCTCAATAACATGGAAATAACCAAGACCTAAGGATACATAGTACAGAGAGGAAAAAATATGTAAAATAGCTGTTTGCCAAATAAGTTTGCTGATTCTTATTACTGCCCACAAACAACTATGTCTGAATGACTTGTGCCTGAAGAAGGAAAATATCATTTTCATTGAAGCAATTAAAGGTCCTATCACAATCCATCCATGTAAGGAAGGGTGTGAGTTTAGTCTGAGCAGCAGTTTCCTTGCTTTTGAGCAGTCAGCTTCAAACTCCTCTGTAACGCTCTTTAAATCAATAGGATTTCTGTGTACAGTTTCCCTGTGCACAACGTGAAACTTTGGTTGTTGTGAACAGAGATGTAACTTAGTGTGTTGTACAGCAGGGATTGAGGTGTGCAGATCTGTACCAAAGGAGAATCAAATACAAGTTTTTCTTGTGGGTTTCACTGATATTTCCTGAAAAACAGATGAACAACCAGGAATCTTGGGTTCTAGCACATCCTTGAGAAGGAGTATTTTGTAGGGAGTGTAGCTCATTTCTGTGCATCATTCTCCTCTTCATTTCCCCCAACCTCCTTTTCTCACATACAGATAATTCTGCCCTGATCTTTTAATTTTCCAGAACTTGGTTAAACAAAGGTCGGGCTCCATTCAAGCACAATTAAACTCTTAGGCTTCCAATTTGCTAATGACTGTTTTATCACTGGATGAATCCCCTGTGTTGACCCTGGCCATCCTCTTCTTGGCAAAGATATCACAAAGGCTCCTCCTAAGACTGCAGTGGCAGTGGCTCCACTGTCTCAAGCCAATCCATGACTCATATGTTATGTGTAGACAACAGAAGTTGTACCTCCTATGCAGATTTACTTTAATATATGCCTAAAATGTGGTCTATTGTTTTCCAGTTCATGCTTCTCTTGCTCCCTGGCTCATCTTCCCCACCACATTCTCCTTACCAAGTTTAGTCATAATACTTTGTTCTTTCTCTTCAGAGGAAAGAGAAGGGTCATTTATTGACCAGACACAATGTTTTGGTGTTTGGCATTGACCACATTTACTATTCTGTTTTTCTTTTTTAGAAAAAGAAAGCAAGAAGTCTACCTATGAAGCTGGAGACTTCCTGGTCCTGCTGCTGCCACACTACAAAATTCAGATTACTGGTTCAGTGACGATCTTTTTACTACTGTCACAGTTGCATTGTGTAGCTCCCAGGAGAAGGCAGATGATGTGTGGAAAAGAATGGAGGTAAGACTGGGCCATTATCACCTATAAACCTGATCTGTACACAAAGCTCCTGTGTCCATTCTTCCTGTTCAACATGACTTTCTCTAGCTCAAGCTCTCTTCAGACTTGGTTGTGCAAGGTCTTACCCAACAAATGTACTCCCTCAGACCAGACTTAGAAAAGAGAGAACTGGCACTTTTCATGCCATACTTATTTAGTAGAGAGAACACTTTGATCTCTGCGGCTACCCATCTAACAGCCCCACATAGCAGTAAATTCATATACACTTTTTCCTTTTTAAAATCTATCTGCCAAGAAAGAAAAAAGCGAAAGGAAAAAACCAACCATTCCAGGAAGAAGCTGAAGTCTATGAAGTGATCTTTCACTCCCTTTCGCAAAGCTATTGCTAGTCAGCACCACCACGAATCTATCAGAGTATTTTTGGTAACAAGCTTTTGAAAAGCTGAATTTAAAATAAGAAGTGGGAAGTGGAGAGGGAGGCATGGGGAGTATCTTCAAACCAAATGCCACAACTGCTCACAAGGCACTCTATAATTCAGAACTGGGTACCCTCAGGCACGCTGCACACACATTTATATTTTCAAGGGAACAGACCCACAATGCAAACACTGTGAGTGGTTTTGCCTTAAGGATCCTTTAGGACTTATGCACACGAGAGCTCTTGTCGCTTGTAAGTAGAGGTCAGGAACCTGCCTGGGTGGAGAAGGCAGAGTCAGTGCTTTCCTGAAATCCCTCCTTGTGCCAGGAAATAATCACCACACCCACAGCTACTACATTTGAGCCAAGGTGTTCCAGGGACACAGTCTGTCATATAGGGCACGCCTGTGGAAAAAGGTTTTATAAACCATATCCCGTTTCTTTAATCTTCCATTCCTTGTTGCTGAAAGAAATGAAAAAAAAAAAAATCAAGGTAGTTGCTTGTGAGGGAAAAGAAAAGGCGTTTCTGTTCAATATCCAAAGGAAAAAGATCAAAAATAAAACTTCTGATTTTTCACATATTCCAGATTGCTCAAGGCAGGGTTTATTTCCACTTGGTTAAATAGCAGGTAATGAAGTTGTGACTGTGGTGGCATAAATCAACTCTTTTGATGGAATAAAGGTGTAAGGAAGAAAACAAAGAACAGGCAGATAAGCTACAATACCAAATGTTACTTGTAAAAATTTAGAACTGGTGTTTGTTTCTGGTAGGCATCTTAATCTGTGATTTATTGTTCATTCAAAAATGCTACAATTTTTTTATTAGCTCGGAATGGATTTGAAACTACCATCGCACATAAAATGGCTAATTGTGTTTTATTGTTTCAAGTACAATTCTATCTTAGTGCCAAACATCAGGCTGAGAAAAATGACGTGTTTTATTTAAAATAATTGCAATGAAAAAAATGAGTTGGTTTCTTTTGGCTGTGATTGTATTTCTGAAAATTTTACTATGAATGAAAATCCTAGATAGTTGCTTCTTTTCAGTACCATCTGTCTTGTATCTCCTTAGCTCAGAAAATACCCAGATTTGTTTGATTTTATAGCCTATAAATTCTCCTGAATCTTCGTCTTCTCTCTTTTTTTTTTTTTTTTTTTTTGGTCCCAGATATGTTTTGAACCTGTAACTCTGATGGTTTTCTCATACGTACTTAAACAGCACATCACTCATTTCGTGTGAAGGGCAGTGGTGTATGAGAATGAGTAGTCAAAACAGAGGCACAGAGATGTCCTCAGAGCTGTTGCAAAGTTGTGTGTGAGATGACACTAGCCTTTTCCCTAATTGCAAATTACAGGGATGTACAGCATGTACAATGTACAGCAATCCTAGTCATCTTCTAAAGAAAAAAAAAGCAAGCATTCCATGCACTAAATAGAGAGAGCTGGAAATAGACCTTTGTTTAAACAAACAAACAAATAAAACCCCACATGGCTTTGTTACTTGATGTATTTACAGGTGTGGTTATGAAAGGGCAACAGACATCTTTCATCCAAGATGGGTATTAGGGAAAGTCAGGAGTTGGACTTGATGACCCTTATGGGTCCCTTTCAGCTTGGCATATGCTATGATTCCATGATCCTCTCTGCTTCTTCACCTTCAAGGGACGGCACTGGTTAGTCACTCAAAAGAAGGCAGCAGGCAGCAGCTGAGATGAGGTACAGCCAATAGATTGAGAGGACTGAAAGTCATAGGGAAGTAGTGAAAAGAAACGATTTGCTGCAGTTCATGGACTCACTAAGTAGTGGCATCTCCGTGCTAGATTCACGCTTTTGGGAAAGTTAGTGACAAAGACAGGCAAGCAACAAGATGCCTGGGTGTGTGTGCATGTGTGTGTAGATGTGTTGATGAATAAAGGATGAGGATCAGGTGCTTTGCCAAAGGCAGAGCTGAGGAGACTCATTGGATGCTGCAGGATAGACAACAGACCCTACAACTATCTGATCATCAGATCAGAGACCTCTGCTTCCATACCTACGTGCCTATGTGCTGTGGACCTCTCTTATTCCAATCCCTTCTTGTGATGTCAAGACTTAAAGCATGAAATCCTACCCTGCCTTCATTGTCTTTTGTGACAGTGGTGTGAATTGCTGCCATCCTCACCTACCCTGGAGATGTTCAAGGCCAGGTTGGATGGGGCCCTGGATAACCTGACCTATTGGCTGGCAAACCTGCCCGTGGTAGGGGGATTGGAACTCAGTGATCTTTAAGGTCCCTTCCAACCCAAGCTGTTCTATGTCTATCACTCTATGATAACCTGAAAGCTATCATTCTATTATCATTCTATGGTAACTTGAGAATTACAAGGCTTTTCCTAAGCTTGGCCAGTGAAGGCTCCTGTTCCAGACCTGCCATTCTCAAGCAGCTGTTTCTAACTGTATTAGACAGAGTCTGTAGTAAGAAATGTTACCTGCTCACCTCACTCTACATGGCTCTAAGCATTACATGGCTGAGAGCAATAAGCAATACCATGGAAGAAAATGACGCAAAGGCAATACGACTGAGGCCACTGCTCCTGGCTCTGCTCGTCAGAAGTGGCAAGTTGCTCAGCAGAGAAAGCTCTGCATGCTCCATGGAATGGAGATAACAGCAGAGGATACTTCAGGGCCGCTCTCATTTATGAAATATTTTGAGATTCCTTGATGACAAGATACTGCATAAATCACTACATTCTATTTTCAAATATGCTAGTTCAGACAGCAGATTTTGTACGTAATTTATATTTTGCTTCGTTGCCTGGAAAAATCAAACTCTGCTGAATAACAGTAGTTTAGTGAAATAACACCAAAGCCAGAATTCATATATTTCTGCTGCTATTCTTCCTATGAAAATAGATTCATAGATTCATAGATGCATTAGGTTGGAAAGGACCTACAAGATCATCTAGTCCAACCATCCTCCTATCCCCACCCCTACCCACTAAACTACTAAATCAAATCCCTTAGCACCTCATCTAAACGCTTCTTGAACAGCGCTAGGGATGGTGCCTCAACCACCTCCCTAGGCAGGCCATTCCAGTGCCTGACCACTCTTTCAGAGAAAAAGTTTCTCCTCAAATCTAATCTAAATCTTCCTTGGCGCAACTTGTGGCCATTCCCTCTCGTCCTGTCACTAGTAATCTGGGAGAAGAGGCTGACCCCCTCCTCACCACTACCCCCCTTCAGGAAGTGGTAGAGTGCAATAAGGTCCCCTCTGAGCCTCCTTTTCTCCAGACTAAACAATCCCAGCTCCCTCAGCCGCTCCTCATAAGACTTGTAACTATATGTAACTATAACTAAGTAAAAAACTTAGTAACTATAACTTACTATAACTTGTAAATATGTAACTATAACTAAGCAGTGTCATTCTTTCAAACAGATGGAAGCAATTGTCTTCTGGGTAGATGTTAGCTTGACTACCTGGTTATTCCTAAAGCTAGGTAGCACCGTCTCTAACTGAGTGTGTGATACATGGTGTTGGTAGTATTTGAATGTGTGACTGTAACAGGAGGTGTGAAGCACAGCAACAGCTCCAAAATCCACTGAACTTAATCTGGGTCTTTTCGTTTACTTCACTGGCTATTGAATAGCACCTATAAAATGTAGTTTGTCGTATACACTGCATTGTGAACTTATTCTGAGTTATCATCAGTGGCAGTAATGGCAAACAGCTGAGGTAACTCCTGTTCTGGGGGAACTACTTTCCAGCTATTCCATGAAAATGACTTTCCCCGTTTTTGACTGGGCTTTATATGTGTTTGAACAAAAGTGTTAGGGACACATTATGTTGCCGGAATCTAGTGAACTGAGTTTTCAGGCTTTGATACAGAAACATCATATGGTTTTATTTTCGTCTAATAAAAATTATGTGGGTGAGTTAGTGTTTATGCCTTTGGCTTGCAAGATGCTGTCCACTTGACATGTCATATGAAGGAAAATAGCTTGGTGCTGTTTCTCTCTCAGATGATCATTTAGCCGGAAGGGTGGAGGAGTATCTGTTGGTTGGGGTTTTTTAACTGTTAATTGGCTACCAACTGACTAATAAAAATCCAGTACCCTAAAATAGAGACTTAAAAATAGAGCAGCTCATGGTATACCTAAAATCCTGCTTCTAGAAAAGATCCTCTCCATTTCAGACATTTCTCAGCGCTGTCAGATTTTCCACAAGATTTATAATGAGCACTTTGTAAAGCTCTGGCACCTAAGCTGAATACTGAGCATTTGCAAAGCTCTCCCTGGGGAATTTTCCAGCCAGCCTTAAGGCATAGGATTATGAGGTCCTTTCTCAAGTCCCCATGCACTGGGCACCATGCTCTGACTGAACCTGGTCAGAAGTGGCTCTGCATCTCAAAAAATGAGGCCACAAAATGAAAACCTGGGATAAAATGATGCAGTGGGTTTAAAATGCTGTTTTGATGCTGGGTTTTGATCCTTCTCAGGCTCACACCTGTTCAGATGCATTGTCCCAGTAGAGTCATGTGGGTGCATCTCAGAGCAGCACTTGGCCTCTGTGGCCTCATTCCACTACTTGAGCTAGAGCCTTGTGTCGGTTGCACAGGGTGGCTCCCAGCAAAGTGGCAGGACTGAAGTCTTATCTTGGCTGTCACACAAAAATGCTGGATGTTTCCATATTTCAAAGAGTGCTTTGCATAAGCTGCGCATGATGACCGTGCTGTGGCAAACCCATCTCTGGGAAGGTAGTGTCCTGGCCATAGCAGGGATATTTCTAGCCAATTCCTCACTGTACTACTGGAGTTTCTGCTTGTCCTAACACTGCCTGAAATTAAAGCCAGATGAGAGGCAAAATTTATTCCACCCCTTAGGTGAGAAAAAATGGATGTTAAAACTTTCTGAGCATTGGAAGCACTTGGGAGAAGGCTGAGGGTTGGTATGTATGGTATATCTGCACGTCCTGGTTCTGCCGATGTGAGTCTCTGGACAAAAACAACAGTGCTTCTGGTCACAGCACAGATTTAGGATGACCCCTGACAAATTAAAAGTATTTGGCAGTTGTTGCTGTCTTCTAACATGTTTCCTAAAATTTAAAGGAATTACACTGGCAGTGTTTTAGAAGCCAACAGCCTTTGAGAGTGATCAAAAGCTTGAGGGAGTAAAATCAGAAATACGGATAGACACATAACAGTCAGGTTTGCTTGCCCTGCTTACAGACATCATTTGAGAATGTATCATTGCATAAACTGATTCCTTGCCACACAAAAAGGTGCAGTTCTGCTTCAGGTGCATCAGTTCTAAGAGCCACCTGTTGCTGAGCTGTTCACTGCCATCCACACTGTGTGGTAGCTCAGTGTTGGCTTTCCACAGGCAGAAAACATTTGTGACGCACAGGTTGGCTGACTGCATGCAGGGAGTTTCAAACTGTTCAGACTCTGATGTTTTCCTTTACCAGAAAATTGACTTCCTGAGTCCAAACCATTATCCCAGGACTCAGTCATAGCAGTTAGCTTGCATTTTTGTAGGAGGTTGCCTGGGAGCAGAATCAACACAAACTTTTCGTAACATAGATGCAAATTAACATGCTTAAATTACAAGCATACTTAATTTCTCTCCAACCAGGAAGGCACTCAGTTTTCCCTCATTAATTTCAGTGGGTGGTGGACACATCTGTAAATATTTTTAGTATCCTAATTTTGGCATCTGTCTATTCTGGTTCTCTGTGTAGTCAGTAGAGAGAGAGACAAAAGAGAAAACCCTAAATATACACTCAATAGCACCTTTATATAGAATGATCCAGGGCAGCAGTCTCTCTGAAGATTATATACCTGCTGGCATGAGAGTTCCAAGATACTTATTTGTATATTGCCAGTACAATTAAAAAAAAGAAAGCAAGAATTCCTGTGTAATAATAGGGCAAAAAATTTACTGTATTTTCTGGGCTGTTTCACCTTTCACGTGCAGAGAAGGAAAAAAATAAACATCTCATGTTCAGGAGGTAGAAACCCAGTAGATTTAGGGAAGCATCAAATTTTTGTAGGTTCAAAAGCTGAACTTCCATTTGTGCTTTTAAAGGGTGACTGGAAAAACACTCACTGTAGTGAGTATCCATATATAGTAAAGCCTGTTTTGCATCCTTTCAGATAATGTTTTACCTAACTAAGGGGCAATTTTGTGACAAAGTGTGGTTATGATGAATGACATGGGGTGCTATAAAGCAGCTATCGGTAGGAATCTGGAACACATAACCTAGTGACTTACGGTCTTTCCAAAACCATGATTAAGGTTAACTGAGGGTAGACATCTCATTGTGTGCACAGTGCCGTCCCAAACCTCCTGTTCCATGCTGTGGCATGCAGAACGATTTGGGTTTGATGCTTCAGAGAGGCAGGAGATGTCCTAGGAGTCCCCTGAGTATGGTCTTTGGAAAAGACTCAAGCAGCTCATCTGTGACTGTGCTCCTGGAAGGAAGAAACACGATATTCTTCCTTCCTCTCTCAAAGGGTGTAGCCCATGCACTCTTATGAGCACCAGAAATGCAGCTCTGCCCTGTCCTGGAAGCCTCTGTGCTAAAGGTTTTCTCCCCGTCCTTCACGCCTACTGTGTGAGGGGCAGGCAGGCTTTAGCCCTGTATGACAAGGCTCAGACATTTCTACCTAAAATGCCTATTTAAAATGCCACACATTTCCCAGGGCCTAGGCATGCTGTATCCCAGCCTGTGCAAGTTCTCTTCAGAAGGAGAACATCCAGATCTTCTCCACAGCTCTAATTTGAATTAGGTCAAGACATTAACATCAACGACTAAAATTAACCATGCTTGTTACTGTCATAACAGCAGACTTTGTTAAGTTCTGAGGCACTTTTGTGATCAGTGCTGTCCAATAATGAATGGTAGCTCAGTCCAATTTCTGAGTGGCAGCAAATCAAGGAGAATAAATAAAAATTTAAATCGTTTTCTGGCAGAGTAGAAGCTAAATATTAAGAGAGTACTGTGTGTGACATTGGGTAACCCTACCAGAGGTATTCTTAAGTATGGTCTTGTTCTCTATCATAGTCATGAGAGAGAGCTGTGATAGCTAGAGACACTTTCTTTCAGTTTTTCATTGATAGAATGATTTGCTAAGATTTGTTACCACACATTGGTAGTATTAAGGTCACTGAAATAATTAAGGTTGATAGATCATTTTCAGTCTTCATTAACATGCATTATCTCAGTATATATGTATAAATATGTGAATATATTTATAGATACAGAACAAAAAAACCCTCACTTTTTATATGACTATTCTGATAATTTGTTGCTACTTACAGCATTATATGCAGGCACAGAGAAGAATCATTTCAAGAAAAGGTACTTCGAGTTTCACACTGATCAGGAAAAGTCAGGAATAAAATAAGTTGGGGGGTCATAATACTAGATTCAGGAAAATTTTGAAGATGTACCTCAGAAAAGTATTCACTTCTTGGTATTGGCTGAAAAGCAACCAGCTACTTAAAACTGAAATTCCTTTGAGTCAGAGGTCCAAAAAATATCAGTAACTTGTTTCCGAAGTAACGGTACAAGTAGGAGGGGACCTTGTAGGAAGGAACTGTATTAAAATCCACCTTAAAAATCACATGGACAATAACAGAGAGCTTAAGAGGAATCAGACTAAAGACTAATCAGACAAGAAAGCAGCAATATGGAGGTCAAAGGGCAGAAATAAAGTAAGAATTGCCAAAAATCAAGCTGTGTTAGATCTTAAAAAGGAAATAAAACTAATACAAAACAAAACAAAACAAATAAAATCAGCCATCTAAATTGGAATTGAGCACAAAAGAAAAAAAGGAACTGCCATGCAGTAGTCCAGGGTGGAGATTATGATTTTTCCTATGTCTGATAAAGAAAGTGCCTTTCTTTATTCACAAAGACATTGACAACCAAAAGAAAGATGATATGGCCAGAGAGAATTACTCTTACGGTGAAAGAAGCAGAATTCACGTATGCTACATCAAGCTTGTACTGAAGGGAGCCGGTTAATCTCCACTTCAGAAATACTGAGAAAGCAGCACATGAAATCACCAGTTCATTACAAACCCCCTTTCCTGGACACTTAAGACAGAGGAGATGACTGAAGAACAGAAAACATCATATCTATCTCTCAAAGTGGGATAAAAAGTGAGAAGGCATTCTGAATATCATGAGGTCATTCACTTTGCCACAACCTGCATGTCTGTAGAACAAATGTTGCAGGAAAGAATAAAGATAAGCAGAAAAATGGAAAATGTCATTTTCAGACTGGTTTGGTCATAGTCTGATCACGCCAGACTAGTATAATATCTTTGTTTAACACGACTGTTTTCTCTAGACAAAGGAAATACAATGTTCTGGATATCAGTAGAACAATTGGTTTGGTGCCATGTGAGAAAGTGTCTGCTTAGCTAAGGAAATGGAGGATTAGTAGAAAAACTGTAAGCTGGGTAGAAAACTGGTTAAAGCAGAGATGACAGCAGACTGTGTTGAGAGAGGAAGTATTGAGCTGGAGACAGGCTATTAATGGAGTTCATCAAGGGCTGGTTTTGGCTCAAAAAATAGGAGTGGGCTTAGGAAATGTGTCGATGACACAAAGTTGGAAGGCCCTGACAATTCAGAGGAGGACTAGAATACCATGCAGAGAGAATTGGATGACCCTGAGGACAGAAGTAATGGAAATGGAATGAAAGCGAATAGCACAAGTGCAAAATCCAGCCCTTCAGAATGAGCAACAAGAATTTCTGTTTGAGAAACACATCTGGAAACAATGGAGGAGAAGATGGTATACCCGACTATACCAGTTAATTTTAGAATGACTGTGATCTCCAGGCTGGATGTGATCACGATCTTAGGATGCAGTAAGTGAAATATTTCTGTGACACATATATGACAACTTCAAGGCTTCACCTGAAGTGCAATATACAGTTCCAATGACCTGTGTAACAAAGAAGTATTTAAGATGGCACATGGTTGCAAAATGGACAAGGACATAGAAAACTTACTTCAAAAGGATTGTAAACACAAAAAAACATGGCACAAGGTCTCTGAGTGAGCCAGAATGAGAAATGAAAGCTTACAGTCACATCCAAAGAAAGATGGAAAAGCTAGACTGAATTGCAAAACAAAATGCAGCCTTGTTTCTCCCAGGGCTCCAGCTAGTGGTGGCATGGTGTGGCTCTGCTCTCTAGAGGCCACAAAGCCCAAATGCTTTATAATGCTTTAATAAGCTGGAGAGATGGCAAAAGAGAATGTATGATATCGTAGTGAAGGACTGGACTCAGTCACCTGGAGGCTTCTCAGTCCTGATGCCTATCTAAAAAATTTAACAGCATTGAAGCCAGCAAAGCGACTCTGCTGCACTACAACAGCTAAGAATCAGTTTGTTTTCACAATTTAGTAAGATTTGTTACCTTGGTCCTTTTTATATACTTCCTGAGTGACTAAATATCCCAGTAAGTGACAAATAACAGCACTAACAGATGAATAAGTTCAAGTGTGGAATAAAGGGAGCAAAAATTATGGAGAAAAGCGTTTAGCTTTTACTCAAATGAGTGTATTAGACCCAAAGTACAAACAATAAACTGACCTAACAGAATTCATTGGAAATTCTTTCAGAGGGCTCCTCTAAGACAGACAAGGAACAAATTACACTCCAGAGGAACCAGTTGATCCCCACTCTGTAGCGGTCTTTCTCCCAAGTATCTATGGGACCTCTTTCACCATACAGCCAAAATTCAGCCCAAATCTTCATCATACAGAGACAGCTCACCAGGAAAAACACCCACACTCTCCTGTGGGAGATGCCTCTCTCTCTCTGACTGTGATGATCTTAGTCCTGTCCACCTTGGCTACCTATCTCTTGAGGGGAACTTGAACTGGTTGGCTTCATCCTAACAAACCCTGAGTGCACGGGGATGCACTGTGCAATAAACAGGTTCAGCATGAGACAACTTCTAATCTTTTTTCAGATCACAAGCTGCACACCTGTGGTCAGAGGGAACTAGTTAAGAGAGAGAGAGAGAGAGAGAGAGAGAGATGAGGTACCCTCCTGTTGGGGATTTGTGTCTACCTGAGGCTTTCTAAGAGGGAAGCTGTTCCCTTCCTTCATTTCTGTGTATGCTGCTCTTGGGCTTGTTTTCATTTGCTGTAGCCGAGGACTTTGCCACTCTGTTCTGACTGTGGTATTTTCCATTCCATTATAGTATTACAACACCCATGTCTTGTGTTGACACTACTCAAAGAACTATCCTTTGGTGACTTCTCAGTAGCCATTTGGATTTTGCTGCTCTGTGTGGTGAGCTGCCCTCCTAATACTGCTTCTGCAGTGATACCACTGAGAGCAACTAACTGTACACGTGCTTTTTTGTACTTGGATATTTTTTTATGCTGTGACTTCATTGGTTAGTTTCCAGAGGGCAACACGTTAGGAGAACTGGCACAAACCCTCAGCCTTCAGACAGCAGCTGGATGTCGCTAAGTTTACAGTTAATTCTTTGCTCCCTACCTATTAATGAAGTGGTTACTAACAATTAAACCATGGTTGACATCATATTGTTGAACAGTGATTTCATTGCTTCATTAATTGCAAGCACCCGAGATAACTTCAACAATGCTAAGGGAGTAAAAGAATATCTTCAGGCTGTGATCCTTTTAGAGGTATCATTATCTACCTAGAAGTACAAGTATTTTTGTACTGGAGTTCTTGCAACCCATCTCCATGAGTGAGATAGTGAAGTTTGCCTTGCCATTCTATACAAAGTGAAACGACAGCTCTGGAAGCTCAGTTATTCAAAGAAACAGGCTATCAGATTGGAAACAAACTGTGTTTGGCTTTTGTGCCCTTCCTCAGATCTTATGCCTTGTCTGATATAGATCTAGGTCTCACTGCATCTGTTTGGAAAATAACATTTCAGTCAGACTAAAGATAGCAAAACTGCAGTGCTATATGTCAAGGAATAGGAAAAAAAAATATCAAGGGCTAAGTAGAGCCTGCAAGCCTCCAGCTGACACCTTGTTCCCATTATACAGTATTTATGTGTAGCATTTATGATGGGAGACAGCATTTTGGCTTTGGGAAGAAAGCTGGAAGTTGTGACACAAAATAAATGCTCAGAGCTGATTTTCAACTTGCTTTTTAACATGGTGCAGATTTTATATATTATGCGTCTGTGGAGCTGTACAGTGAGTAATAGTAACACAGTACAATATCAATTGTAAATCACTGTGAGGTACATCTGACATCAAATGAAGTCCATTCAAAGTGTTCAGATCTTCACCAATCAGAAATTATATCTGAGCAAACTCTGTATCTCATCTTCAATTTATCTATTGTTCAAACTCTGAATGTATGTTCTGCTTCTTGTAATGCTGTACATACTGATCTTTTTTCACCTGTATGGCTTTTCACAGAGCCTTGAGACACAGCAGGGAAAGCCATGTGCTCAACCTCTTTTCTGCCAGGCTAAATTTCTTCAGACAGATGTCCCTTTTCTTTTGGGAGAACGTGAAATCTAACAACAAGAAAATAAATGGGCAGGAAAAAAAAAAGTATTTAGCTCACTAATTCATTGTGGATTAGTTGCATATGTAGTAAACTGAGCACTCAGTTTTAACTTTAAAATATCTGCATTTGGATGAAGTGTCACTGTGAAAGGGCTTGGATACCCCTGCTGTGATGTGACTAGAGTGTTCCACTCCACTGTCTCCTTGGAGAGGGCAGAAGTCCAGGGGCAGCTGGACTTTGTGGGGTCTTAAATTGTCTCAGAAGCACCAGTGTGAGCTCTTGTCTGTCAAGGAAAGTCTTCCACCAAAAGAAATACACATGAGCAACATCTTTGTGATTTGTACAAAATTTATATGGAAGATATATAAAATTAACTGAGCAAGGAGGACTTTTGCTCCAATGACAGAAAGTGCCTCGGGCTCCCCTTGTACACTAACACAATCCAGATGAGGTTTAGAGCAGTCTTGAGGCTGTACTAAGTTACCCATTCCACATCTTGTTTACAAAACCAGGAGCTGAGAGCCTGAAGGAGGCTTCCCTGCTTCCCTGCTTGTGTTTGAGCATACCTCTTACTTTCAAATATTCCATTCACATAGCTCAAGGAGTGATAGGAATGACTCTACCAGTTCTGGAGGCCCCTCAGAGCCCAACAATTCACCATTCCCTTGTGTGAATAGCTGGTGGAGGGGAGAAGGTGGGTTAGAGGAAAGTGGTCATTTCAGTTTGACAAAACAGAGAGTACAAGTGCTGAAAGTATAACTTATCAAATGTTACTGTGGATCTAGATTCTGAGAATCCTGAAGATCAAAGGACTTAACTCCAGTCCTTCTAATAATTCAAGATAATGAGAAAAGCTTGTTTTCTAAAGGGAATTTTGATAAGACTAATGAACATAAACAGTTTCAGAGGGTAGAAAATACACTAGGCTGACTCTTGCCATGATTGAATTTGATGGCACCCACTGATTTCAAGATGCCTGAATCAGGATGAATTTGAATAGAAGTTCAAATTAGAAGTTCAAATCAGCCCAGGACTGGCCAGGGCTCATCAGTGGTACATCATCCTCTGCACAGGGACTAGGCAGTTTGGAGCCTCAGTTTTGACTGTTAAAGTAGTTGAATCATTTGAGAAAGTTTTAGCTGCATTTTTTCTTCATGCAAGTAACTCCATGGTACATAGAACCATAAAATCATTAAGGATGATCGTAGAGGTCTTTTCCAATAAGTGCAACCATCAACTCATCTCCACCGTACCCACTAACCACATTTCTCATGTGGCACATCCACATGTCCCTTTAACACCTCCAAGGATGGTGACTCCAGCACCCCCTTGGGCTGCCTGCTCCAATGCCCTACCAGTCTTTCTGAAAATAAATCCTTCCTAATATCCATGGTTTTGTGCTCAGAGTTATGGATACTATGATTCTGGACATATCTTTGAGATATGTTTTTTTGATGCAAACCCAAGGCTTTTTTCTTTCTCTTCTTCATTTCACATGTCCCATAGAAAGTCCTTAGCTGTTAATAAGGCTCTTTAAATGTTCATGCTTTTGTTGTAACCTGTCACTGTTTGGTTTACGGAGTATATACTGTGGTACCACAATACATTGCATTGTCATGGCTCTCCTGTGAAAATTACAGGGAACTTTGTCTCTGAAGGCCATTAGCTGGTAATATATTATGAATAAATAAACATGCAAACAGGCAGTTCTGCAGTTCCTCACCCTCAAAGCTGACTATTTGAGCCTTCTTTTTCTCAAATGACTCTTCTTAGCTGTTACATGGGTGGGTGGACAGATGTTTGCAATTATGTCCATATATGTGGTCCACAGGTATGCCAGAGCTGAGGAATCTGGCGCTTTGTTAAATATTTTCAAGTAACCAGCTGCCACATTTCTCCATGCAGCCAAACCACACCAAATGGAAATGTACTAAAAGAGATGGGTAAAGTGAAGTACTTTTTTAAAAACAGAAAAATGACTCATACTCATAAAATATAATTACTGCAGTAATTCTTTAAATATACTGACCGACGACTGGGGGAAATTTCAATTGACCGTTCATCAGAGTAATTTTTGCTTCATCTACCAGCAGGCTGGAACTGGAAGGGAAGTTGAAAAGGACCTATGCATCTGTGGATGAGGGGATCACAGCCTGTTTCAGAGCTCTCAGGTACGCTTCTCATGGTGCCATGTCATGTGCCAAGTTTGCAGTCACCTGTGAGCAGTGGCAGGCTGGGATTGAGC
Source organism: Odontophorus gujanensis (assembly GCA_013399175.1). Classification (NCBI taxonomy): domain Eukaryota; kingdom Metazoa; phylum Chordata; class Aves; order Galliformes; family Odontophoridae; genus Odontophorus; species Odontophorus gujanensis. Next base: position 52,651 of record VXAB01010091.1, on the reverse strand, counting down.
TTTCTTTCAGTAAATACTCTTCAGCAAGTTGTGGTACTCAACATTCAGTCCTGAGGTATTCAGAAAGACAAATATGTTATGAAACAAGGAAAGTGGAAATTCCCAGATTTTATAAATAACTACTAAGTATACACTGATGACATGCTTTCAGTTTTGCTGGCATTACAAATTGCTGTGTAATGTTTTTTCCATTATCTTGTAATGGTTCATAGCCCACTGAGCTATTTTTGGGAAGCTACCTAAGATGTGAGACATCAGTCCTATATACTGAAATGTAACTTTACTTTTCACTACTCTTGGCATCACTTGCCACTGCACTATGTGGTTTGTCTACTCTTTCTGCTATAGAGTAAGTAAAAAAGCAAGTGTAGAAAATGCAACCAGACAGAAAGGCAAAAAAGGAAGTGGAAACATTCAATGGAAGCTGAGGAGTTTTCATGTTTTATATGTGTGTATGCATATATGAGCATGCATGTGTTGCACGGCATTATGCTGGGCTCTCAAAGGAGCCCAGAGTCCCGTAGCTGTTATCCAGCCTCCAAGGAGCAGGATTTATGTGCTCGTGGTTTTGTTTGAGAAATGTGGACGGAGAAGAGTGTGTGTGCTATATTTTTTTTTGCTGTGAGAAATTATAGTTGTAGAGAATTGTCAATTCAATGAATAGTTCCTAAGCAAAACTTAGCTTGTCAGGAAGTGGGTGACAGATCTGTCTGTCTTTTCAAAATAAGCCATTAGGAAATTGTTGTCTTCCTGCATATTTTTAAAAAATGTGTAGAATCTGATATCAAGATGCAATACTACTACATAAGACTAGACTGATAGATCCTGAAGCAGAAGGATACTGTTCTGTATTTGACTTCCCACGCCTGTACTGTAAGGGGCAAAAAATGCAGGTATCCAGAGGACACAGCCCACAGATTTATGCAGTTTGCACACCTAGCTGAAGCAGGATCCATTTATTAAAATTATTTTTTATATTTTTTTAATCCAGGACTGGCTTTATTGGGTGCCCAAAGTCCTGGACCCAGCTCCCTAGTTGAGCTCAATTTATTGGACTTTCATTCCTAAGTCATGACACTTTGCGTAGGAGCCTTTGGACTATTCCCATAAATGGTGTCATTCCCAATAGCATGAGTGAGCTGCTTCAGGTGACTCTAAATAGTGCATGGTGATATAAATTTGCTCCACCAACACCAGTGGGAATTCTTTAAATTGACTTTAACAGCAAGAGGATTCCTCCCATTCTGACAATGAGATTTTATTGTATTGTGAAGTATGGTCTTTGTTCTTAAACAGATCATATCATATAAATAAGATATACTTAAATCTGTTAGGAGTCTAAGGAAACCAAATTTACACAGGTTTTTTTATTTAGATTGTGCTCTTTAAGTGTACCATAGAGGTCCATGAGTAGTGAATTTGTGTGTCCTCCAAGTAACTTGACCTCCTAAAACTGATGCTTATTATGTTGTCTGGCTAGCTACCCAAAAGTCACTATTCTCAAAGACCAAAGCCAAGCATGCTTTAACCAAAAAAAAAAAAAAAGAAAACTGAAAACATTGAAATAATGTTTCCAGTGCTTTAAAATTATTTATAAATCTTTGTGAAGTAACCTGTACTGCCTTTAAGCAGTTACTATTATTACATGAGACATCTGAAAGTGTTTGGGATGCAACAGTGCAAAACAAATAGTATTACTTAGTTTCATTTCAGTCTTGATATGAATACTAAATCCTATGTTGAATAGTCCAGAATTTGCAGAAACCACATATGGTGAAAATAGGGCTTGAGGGAAAATGCTTTGCAGTGAAACAATGACAAAATGACAAACAACACTCCCACACCACAGAACTGTAATGAAGTGATTTGACGGTGTGTGGTGATGAAGCTGACATTTTGTGGCAAAGAACAACAGCTATGTTCCACCCTTTCTGGTACTTTTTTTTTTTTCAGTGTAGCTGTGTGGGAAGAAGTTCCCTTTGGTTCCAGTGTTTAAGCCGGAACCATGTAAACACCAGTACTTTATCAGAAGTTGCCTCAGAAGATCAGCAGTGAGGTATTATAAATATCCAGTAGACACACTGCATTGTGGTAACTGCCATGTCTCCAGAGGCTGTTCAAAGTTGCATGCTCTTCACTGCCTATATTAAGGGTAGCCTTTACAGTTTACCAGAAAACTCTTAGTAGTTCTCTAATAAGCCTACAAGTTGGTAGCATTTCAACTGAAACATGGGATGTAAAGCCAAGTGACAAACAATTGCATGTTATTTTCCTAATTTCCACCTACATCAAGTTATTCTCATAAACTCTCAAGTATACTCTGCTTTAAAATAAAAAAAAATAAAAGAGTGAGAGAAGCCATATCAAAGAATTATCCTCAAAAATATTTCCATTTGACACTCCTCCTGAAAGCAAAACCATTTTTATCTGCGGTAGTGTGGGCCTGTTTTTTTTTTCCACACATATCATGAATGGTGCTTGAGATTGTGTTACCACACTCATGTTACACACAAGAGGAAGATCTGGTCCACGCGCAGTTTCATGAGCACCAAGATGCTTGTGTTCCCTTCTGGGCAAACACTGGGACAAGGGGATGCATATGCATGTGCTTGTATGCTGCACCCCAGTGTCTTGCCTATAAAATGGGATCCTCTCTGTCTTCTGGGTGCTTGGAGAATAAGAATACACTGGTGTTCCTGAGGTGTGGTAAGAGAGATTTCATACAGCAAATGCTGCCATTAGAGTCGCCCAGCATTTCAGTAGTTTCTGTTTAAGCTGGTACCAAGTTGTTCATAACAAGTAAAATCTCATTTTTTCATGGTCAGCATGAGTGAATTTTGCAGGGAGCATATGGCTCATGCTTGGGTTTTATGGGTCTTGGTTATCTCAGAAAGGATCTGGCATCTTGGAGCAGTTGCAGTAGGTGTGACATTTTAGATAGCATTGCCTGCATATCATGTTTTCACTTGCTTATTTTCTCAAATGCTTGAGAAGTGTCAGTGAAGTTGCCTTCCTAGAAGAAGCTTTTGTACGTTGCCAGTACCATAGGAGAGGGGCAAATCCAGTTGCTGCAATAATAATAAAAAACAAAGCAGCATGGATGGGAATTTTAAACAGGAAAAAAAATAAAAATAAATAAAAGGATCCTAGATGAAAGAGGTGAGCAAAAGCCCAACTATTCCAAATTGGACTAGCTAGCTCTGCACTCTAGTCACTGCCTCTGGGAGCTGCTTACCCTCTTGGCAAATAATCTTCCTGGCCTGGGTCAACTGGGTGAGGAAAAACATACACTAAGATGGCTGAGACCCCTTTGCAAAAGGAGGAGAAAAAAACCCTCCTTCTTGGACAGCTTTTTGGAAAGCCATAAAATCAAATGCAGTTCATAACACATGCTGTGTGATCAAGCAGAGCTTCCCCTTGCTTGCCAGAACTCTGCCCAGGGACCAAGAGGTCTTTAAAAAGCTGCCTGTGATATTCTAACATTTGCTCTCATACGCATTAAAATAGATTATTCTGAGGAAGCTAACCTAAAACATGTATGTGTTTTAATATATCATATTTCTGATTACTGGTAATTGCACTAGCATTCTAAGAAGATTCCGCCTCATTTCCGCTCTTATTTATCAGTTGCTTTATTAAAAATCCTGAGGTTTTTTGTTGTTTTTTTTAATGACCTGTTTCCTCATCAAAACCTTGGAAGTTTCAGGTGATTACAGCATCCCAGCCTTCTCAAACAAAGCTGCCTGCCAAAAAAGCGATTAATTAACCTTGCTGACCAGCCCTGCCCTTTTAAATGTTTCTTACATTCAAAATTATATATAAAATAAATACGTGATGATTCATTGTGCAAAGGGAAATTTGCATTATTTTCTCCTTTAGTCAGCAACTTCTGAGCCTTACTGCTTTATGAGGCAAAACAATAAAAGCCATATAAGCTCATATCTAAATACATAAATCAACCATGTGCCTGCCAGGTAGTTAGCAGTGATGAGGATTGGTTGGGTAACTAATTGACGTCTTTCCACAAGGAACACTTCCTCTGGTAGAACATCCTGTCCAGACAGCAAATACAATGGGAAAACATGACCACTGTGAAAGATGCAGAGACTCAGGAAAACTCGTCTAATATGTTCATGAGCAAGCACATCTGACCTGTATTACCTCAACAAGAAAGTGTTGTGATAAATATAGCTCTGCTTCAGAGTCTGCTGGTGATTATCATTCAGTCTGATATATGGTTGTTTACAATATGAGTGAGCCTGCTTGTTTGGGAGACTGACCTTGGAAGGCATTCCACCATGACAACTGGAGAAAGAGATTTAGGAGGTCATTAAAGCCTTTTACACCTTACCTGATTTGACGAATGAGCCCGTGCAGTTGCCTGCATGTATAAAACTCAACATATCCTGTCTAGAAATAATGCCTATCATGTTTGTTTACTGAAATCTGATGGACTTCCTTGTCAGATTTAAGAATAACCAATTTCATGTGTGTCAATTCCAACATTTCACTGTCTCTAGTCTGCTTTATGTAACACCTCCAAAAGAATAAGCACAATCAGAACCACTCTTTTTAGAACTAAACAGACTTTTAAAAATGATTATTTGCAAACATTTGGATTTCTTTTCCACTAGATTGTTTTAGCATTTCAATGACAACAGACTTGCTATCCCTGTAGGTATGCCTAAATCCTGTAAGTAAGAATACAGTAATTTAGATTCACTGAAACCAAGGATATGAAAAGTTTGCCTTTAAAAATGGCTGTATTTCATCTAGAACCACAACCATGGTAGTGCATCAATTATTCAAAAAAATCGATGAAAGAGTAAGTTAAAGTTGTTTGTGACCCATAACTGTGCATACTTGTACTGTAAAGACTGGATTTCCTTGAACCACAGAACTTTTTTTCTGGGTTTTGGCAGTTAAATGCAAAAAAACCTTGTGGTTTCACAAAGAAAGGCTTGCGGTGCAATCTACACATCTCAAAATATATTTCCTTTTCATAGTCCTTAACTAAAAACTTGTTGTACAGAAGAATAGGAAAGCCAATAGTACAGCAGTAGTTCATGCTAAGGATTTTATCATGTTTCCTTGAATGAAGGACCGTTGCTGGGCAAGGATCTTTCTTTTGAAAAATGCCACGGGTTCCTTTTCAATTGAATTACCACAGGACGTGGTCCAGAAATCTTGGAGATTTTCACAATTCCAAAAAACTAAGTGAGGATGTTGAGACTCAAATTGGCATGAAGGAAATATCTGGCTAAGAAATGAGTGTTTCTAGGGGGCTGTCAGGTTCAAATAAAAGTTCTAGGAAATGAATTTGGATTGACAGCATGACCGATTTCTCTTTATTTGCTTGCACAATAAACGTAAGTTTGAAATCAGTCTTACCATGATAAGCCTTACACATATAAACACTTCTTACTAGTATTTTATTAATACAGCTGGAGGACTATCCAATAAAGTAAAATATTTTGCCTTTAAGATACTTCTCGTGCTGGAGCACTTTACAAACTATGTTATTTCTACAACCCTCCTCACTCTTGGATGTGCTCATCAGACTGAAACCACTGCCCCAGGTGGGATACAGAGTAATGCCCACTCCATACATGCCAACAAAGTTGTAGACACCAACAGAGGTAAGGAACACTTTGCTTGTTGACAAGGTTGATCACTTTCATTTCACTGGTAGTTTAAAGCTCACCTAGTTTTTTTTTTTCAGAGTTAAAATTGGACAATTTGATTGGCATCCAAATGGTTATTAAAAGCAGCACGCATGTTAAAGAACAATTCACATCGTTCTTGCATCTAACATTTCAATGGGAAGAAGCTATAATTTCACAACATGGTGGGCTGATATTTCTTCTTGTGTAGAAGTGAGAACTAGAGGGTAAATCCATCTGAGTGTGACACAAGCACTGTCACCAAATGCACTTAGCAGTTACAGGAAAAGCACTGGAGCCTACAAACTGCTGAGCACTTCTTGCCAGATGTGCTTGTTTTCCTCTCCTATGGCTGCCAGTGTGAAACAAGGGCATCACATTCCACACATAGTATTTATTCAGGCCTATATAAGAAATTTTGTTAGAGGCAAGAGCAGAGAAGTCTGCCTGGTCCACCCAACAAGTCAGTATGTAACAGGACTGTTCAACAGGAAATAGAATGGTAGGAAATATGTATCATGGCATTTCAAAGGATATTGGAATAGCCTACAAACAGCAAAATGCAGATGAAGTAACCTCGTCAAAATAGAGATCTTTGAAATTCTAGCAGAGTCCAAGCAAGCCCTGAAGGTAGCCGTGAGTTGAAGGAGATGGGGAGATGTGCAGAAGCACAGCAGCCCCATCATTCCCTGGCACAAGATGTGAACCATACTTGTGATATGGAGGCCCATTTTTACCTCTCTTTCCTATAAAAACTCCAGTCCCTGCATTAGGGACAGACTGTGAAAAGTACCAAGCTCGCAAACCTGAAGAATGACTATCCCAGAGGAGCGAAGCAAGGAGGTGCTTCTGAAAATCCCAGTCAATGGTCTTTTGTGCATGTAGATGTTTAAACTGCATTGGAAAACTGGCTCTTAGGTGATTAAGCCACCTTCTACCAGCTACTAAGAACTCAAAATGGAACAGTTTACTAGGCATCAGCACTCAGCTCTGAGTACGTTCATCAACCAAAGCATGGCTGGTTTTCACAAGATCAGCATATAGCAAATGTATGAAAATTTGCTTCTTGGCTGGGAGGGGAGAGGTACAGCCTAAGGGTTAGGCCACTGGACTGAGAAGGGGCTGTGGGTTCTGCCTCTGGTTTGGCTCTGGCTGCAGTGCAAATCTGGGCAAGTCATTTCATCCCCTTGTGCTTCCTGGTTGGAATCCGTAGGCACTAATGTAACACGAATAATAATAGGCAGCCATTTATAGTCATTACTGCTAAATTATAAATAAATGGTTAGAAGGCATTTCTAAAATCTTGTTTCTGTTTCTCATCATGCATTTCTAAAAATAATCGATCATTGTATAAGTATTACAGAAATAGGCAAATAAAAGAGTGAAAATAGTTAGTGTTCTGAGGTAAAATGCTGTGTTTCCCTTATGTAAAGAATATCTCAGTATTTTTACTGGCTTTCAGACCAAATGTGAAGAAAAGCCAAACACAGAAAAATTACTATACGCAAAACATTAAGAGCAGTACACAAGGAGGGGTGTGGGAGATATCCTGCATATATTAGTTGGCAAAATGAATTTTGCTGAGCTGAGCTTCTTAATAAGAATTACTCATTGTCTGCAGCTTGGACAACTAGCGGCATCATGAACATACATGTATTCATAGCATTTGACTCTGAGGTAATGGAAGCAATTAATTCCTGTGGGGCCTTGCATTCTTTAGAGCCCAAATTTACATGAGAGGTGTCTATTTGCAAGGGAAAACAAAGTCACTGGGGTCAACCAAGGGGTCAAATAAATAAGATCAGATGGGATCTGTGTTCTGCCAGCCTTCTTCATGCAGGGAGTGTTACTCAAATTTTCCAGTGTTCCTTATGAATAAATGTGAGACTGTGGAACCACGCATGAGGAAGAATGGGAGATCCTGACTGTCACTAAATGAAAAATAAATATATTTCCCAAATTATATTGTTTTCTTTACTTACAAGGAATGGCAAGTGAAAATTTCAAACTAGGAGAATGATTTTGAAAAAAAATGAGCCAAAGGATGATTTATGCTATTTTGAATATATTTCTACCTCTTTGTTTTCACTTGTTTTATCAGAATGCAATGATTAGGTATAAGCTGCTTCACTTGCAATGGGAAGTCACCTGTAAGCTATTTCACTGATGTCAGAAAAGAACAAACATATTCTGAGGATGTGCATTTTCAAAAACTATACTTTTGCCAATGCAGTTCTTTCTACCTGTGCAAATCTGAGGAACTTTTGATGGAAAATAGGAATTTTAATCTGAAAAGAGAAAGAAAGAAAAGAAAGAAAAGAAAAAGAAAGGAAGGAAGGAAGGGAAAAAAAAAGGAGGGAGAAGGGAAAATAGAAAAGAAAGAAAATAAATGAACATGACAGAAAAAGGAGAACATGACAGAAAAAAAAAAAATAAAAGAAAAAAAAATCAGAAAACTTTCTTACAAGAGACCAGCAGGTGGGAGTATTGACTTTATATCAGAGCATTCAAAACAACACAAAGATTATTTTTTCTGTGAAAGAGCAATTCCCAAGAAATGAGCAAATTAATCTTATCTATGTTTTGCTACTTTTTAAGATATTGTCTTTTATATCACATACCAGAATGAGCTCTCTTTCAGAAGTATTGCTTTTGGCACCATGACTTGTTTGGGAGATAAGGGAAATTCATATTTGTCAGGGTTTTGCAAATCCAACTTCAGTACTCACCCCTCTCATGGGCGGCTGGGAAACTACCATTCACTCTGACAAAGGTACTTTTATTTGTCAAGAAATCAGAATGGTTGTAGACAAAAACAAAAAACATGAAAACACCTGTATTTACAGAGAGAAATCTGTGGGCAGAGAAATGGGAGCATTGGATGTAAATATCTTAGGACTGGTTTTAAGATTTGAATGTATTTTTGGAAACTCACCTGCAATTGAAATGGAGTAACAAAAGGAAGGCAAGAAAGAAATAATGAAAGGAGAGTTAATTCTGTGCTACAATGGGAAAGTGAGGATGAGTAATCTGCAGTGCCACTGTCCTTAGCTCATTCTTTTTTTGGCCAAGAAAACACCTAGCAACAAAGTCTTCCACTGTGCCGTTAGTTTGGAATACCTTTATGTTTGTGGTGTCCATGGTTAGGTACCTATGAGCTGTGGTGGGATTGTGTAGCAATTGAATCCATTCTGCCGTGATTCCGCAAACTGGAATTTAGTTAGTACCCTATGATGCAAAGCATGGTGTCACGGGGTGTGTCTTAGCTCTATTTCCTCCCAGATATAGAAAGTGAGAGCAAATTATTACAGCAGCAAACAAAACCTGAAAATATTAAATAAACAAATAAAAAAACACTTTAAATATCATCTTAAAGAACTCCACATAACCAGACATTTCAATGGCTCTGGTTTTAGCTTAGTTTTTTGTTTGTTTGTTTGTTTTGTGTTAGAGGTTACTCAACAGTACAGAGGAGAATACTCATAGTACTCATGCAACAAACAGTAAGAAGTTATCATGTGTTGTGGCATCCCTTGAAGCTAAACAACAAAAAGCTGTGTGCCCTTGGAAGAAGAAAAGAACTTTTTTAACACCTGTGAACAACATCTCACAGCAATTCAGCATCTCTGTATAGGGAGGTATACTAGTGCCACACTGAAGTATAAGAAAATAACTTTTCCTGCCATGAGAGCAGTTCTGGCTACAATGCAATTTCAGTTTCAACTTTAATGTTGCTCTAGCATCAGTCTTGAAATAACAAGATCTAGTACATAACATTTCAATTTGCTCTTAAGATACAAAAATAAAGGAATATGAAATCTGGAGAGACCTGAAGTGAGAAGTTCTATCAGCAGTGACTTATGGTAATAGTTTTGTGCAATAAACAACAGGAGTCCTCAAAGGCCTATCTTCTTTTTCTGGAAGCCTTCAAGTAGTATAGACAATCCAGCTGCTTTTTAAAACCTAACCTCTCAGCCCCTTCAAAGAAGCAGCATTTCCACAGTCATTCAGCAGTGTTGGGATTCCCAAAGAGGCTGTGTGTTCTATGTCCATCTCCTGCTGCAATTCTAGCAAGCTGTGGGCTGGCAGGAAGAGAATTAGTGGAACAAAAATCAACCTGTATCCTTTATAAAAGGATTTAGATCTTAGCTATGAATCACCTGACATTATATGATCCATACTAAGCCTTCCAGATAAAACAGTGTAAAAATATCTTAGCATGTAGGGTAGAATGCTTTTCCAAAAAGAAAATAGGTTTCGTACTTTTTCTTGTCTCTCTTTCCTTAAGCATTTGTTTGGGTTTAAGTCTATTAATGTTTTAAATAAGGCTTTTTTAAAGTCTCTAAGTTATTTCCATTTCCAAAAGTCATTTTTGGATTCTGAGACAACTATAGCCTTCCTAGGAGCTATTTTAGTCTAGAAAATCGATCATGTGCTACTAATTCACTTACACTGTTCAGAAGATGCTTATACAAAATCTCTCTGTCTAGGTTAGGGTCTTGTGTTACACTGATCCCCGTAGCATCTCAGTACTTCCCACTTAACTATCATTTTTTTTTCCCCATTTTTCCAGTGCAGCTTGCTTCTTTGACTCCTTAAAAAGAAAATCCACATTTAATGTTTGCATCTGCAATATTAATATTTTGGTTTGCTACACCGCTCACTTTAATGTTTTTCAAACTGGATATGGATAAAAAGTGGAAAATATTAAGGGATGATATTCCCACAAAGTGGTTCTTAAAAGGCAAGCCATATTTTGAGGGGGGGTGGGAAAGAGATCTACTTACTGAGCTTTTGAGTTTGATACATTGTTTTGGAATGAAATTCTGATTTAAACAGAATAGTTTATCTCAGTACTATCCACAAGGGTGAACGGAAAGGATTATGCTGAACGTGTGTTTTTCAAATTAAGAATAAAATATGTTCCTTCACATATATCAAGAGCTATTTCATAACACACATAGAAGCTGCTACATATTTCTTCTGAAAGCTATGGTTCCCAGTCTATTCATGACTAACTATATGGAGTTTTGATTTTTAACAGAGTTTAGGTCTTTTATATTCACTTCTTTTTCACTCTCAGATAGTTGTAATCTTGAAAGTCAGGTCTCCAGCTTATCCTCTGAGCTCTCTTAAAAATTAAAATAATTAGTTGCACATTATTTACCCATATTGCAAATTACAGATGCACCATCTCTTGTAGATCGGTACCCACAAACCTCAGGGATCCTCTGAGACTCCACAACAGTTTGACCAAACAGCTCCTGAAGCTGAAGCATTATTCATTTATATATTTAATGCATTATCAGTTAGATTTGAAGACGGCATTCTTGGCACTTTCTTGAAATTAGAGATGAGTCTTGCTTTTCTTTATTTCTGTGCCTGGAGCTGTTGCATTTGAGCATATCCTCACTTGCTGCAGCCTAGGACCTTGCTACTCTGCTATTATTGCTGTGCTTTCCATTATGTTAGACAATACTAACAAATTTGCAACACTAAAAAGTACGTGTTCAAGTGAAAGCAAAGTGTGGGGCAGGGGATGTTCATTACTGGGGAGGTTAAAAATTCAAAGCAACTTCAATGAATTGTAGGCATGGCCTGGAAAAAAAAAAAAAAAGGATGATATTTAGCTAGGTGAGTGCAAGATATGACATTCAGGCAGAACTCATCAGAAAAAAATGCAGAACAAAAAGCAACTTACAAGGGGCATTTCTGTAGAAAGGGCTGAAGAGAACGTGCTGACAATATACTGTGTGAGAAACAATATGTCACGGTATTGTAAGGCAGGATGACATGCTGCTGTGTTCCAGAAATACAGGTACAATTTGTAATATACACAACATGATCCTTTGCTCTGCTTGGCATTAGGAAAGACTGATGAGAATTTGATTTTGGAAATGTTACTACAATGTGGTATGCATGAGTTGTAGTCTCGTGAATTATCTTCAATGAAGATAGTCAGGTCTAGAAAATCTGTAAGAAATGTTTGAAAGAATTGATGTTACTCTTTCTAAAACAGGGAAATTATCATTAAAATCTGAAGATGGAACGGGCTGTTGCAATGAAGAAGGCAGTAATCTCTCCCCTCCACCTACGTAGATTAGTGTGGGAAGCATTTAAACAGCAAGGAGCATTAAGGTTAGAACTTAGGACAAAATTATCTTTCACCAGTGGTAGAGCAGCACTGGAGGCCACAGCACAGAAACAACCACAGATCCTCTGTCTTCTAACAGGCAAGACAATCATGGCTGGAATGATTGATCAGCCCTGAGGGTGAAAGATGGATTTAATGAACAGTAAATGCTCAACCCAAGCAGTACCACAAGTTGGATTTTCCTGCAGAGAACAGGGATTTGTGGTTACTTACCAGGACAACTGAAGATATTGATGTCCCAACTCAACAGGCTGCAGGACAAGGTAGGTGCCTCATTCATGACATGGAAGAAAGAGTGCAGGCATAGGGGAGTGCTGGTTGCTTGCATGGAAGGAGGTATCAGTGCAAGGAGGGAGGGAATATGGTCTGGAGGGAAATGAAAGAATATTACCTACTTACTGCTACTCAGTGGTAGTGGTAAAGGAGATAATGGACTGGTTTGAATTCAACTTTGCATGCAGACAATTAACTGACTGGCATATTACAGCCAGGGCGGAAACACATTCCCAAGTGGTAGAAATTTCTAAGCTTTCGAAACTGTAGCTTGGCTATGCTATAGCTTCCAGCTCTTTTCTTCTATTCCCTTTAAATATTACACAGAGCACTGAAAGTTTTAGCATTTTCTCCATGCTAAAAATTACAGCTGCCTTATCACTCTGATAAGTTTTCCAATTATTCCCTGTTTCCACTTGGAAAGGTAGAGTAAATGGGAGATATTCTGTTTGAATCACAGGACTACTCCTGAAGGGATTCCTGATAATTCCAGGTAGGTTATGCACTGATTTTACAAAGGAATCCACACTGAAGGAAGCATTAGGTGTAGTTTAAAACCCCCTCAATATGATACAATAGCAGTTATAACAAAGAAGTTTTCAGAACAGAGTATTCAGTAGAGGACATGTATCAGCTTGAGCTGATAAGTCTTCAAACATTTTCTTCACTTGTTTATTACTAAATAGGTGGATCAGTCATTAATGAAATGCTTCATGAATAAGGTATCTCATTAACTTATGAGCAGACTTTTCACTGAGCAAGTTTTACCTTTTGGGCAAAACAGACACAATGACTGCCACATAGTATGTGCTCTTCAGTCTTTGGGCGAAGGAACTGGAAATGAGATTTCAAGAGCTGACCAGATCAAGGTAGGAAGCTGAGTTCCGATGACTACTTAATGAGCACATATCATTATTGCCAGTATCTCTGCTGTGTCAGTTGGACTTGGAGGACACACTTGAAACTAACACAGTCTGTATTCCAATATTTCCTTTGATCTATTCTCATGTTCCTCTCCGTGGGGATCACTGAAATGCCTTTCAGGTCTCACTCCTGAGTCAGCATATAAGCAATTAAAGAACTGCAGAACTGTCTGGCAACAGTTACTTGAAAATAATTATCAGCTTTCTTGACTGGAGGTATTGAGTCAAATTAATATCTCAAAGAATTTTTGGATGCATCTTGCATGCTCTCTAAATACTGTGTTCTTAGGTTAATGAGTGGCCTTGCAGATCCTGCCTGTGAAGCCAGGAGTCCTGCAAGCTGAATCCCAGTTTTTATTTGTTTCAGCACAAGGAAGGATAGGAAGTGGAAATTAATTCTGGGCCAACTTGTATTTGGACTGGATATTCAGCCACTTTAAAAGTGAAGCCAAATACAATGCAGAAGGGCAGTCTTTGACCCAACGAAAATACAGCTATTCGTCCATCCACACCTACGCACGGCTGAAGTTAGATAGTCCCCTCCAGCCTCACCAACATTCTAATTAAAAAAAAATATGCAGGGCTTACATTCAATTTAGGCTTGTAGAATTTTAGGCCAAAAGGAACTAGATCCTACAGTGTAACTTGTAAGTCACAGGTTGTTAAATTTTACTCAGTTGCCCTGTTGAGCTCAATAATTTTTATTTGACTAAAACACACTTCGTGCTTTGGCTTTCAGAAAAGCAAGCAATCTTTGTTTGAATGATAAAGACGCAGAAAACTACTAGTTTTGTTTATGTGACTGAATGCATATGTTGATACATCCATTCTGCTTTAGTATCTGAGAAATAGGTTTTAGCTGGGGAATACAATCCTGATAATAAATAGCTGTAACCATTACACAGTTGACAGGACTCACAGTGTGGTCAGTATCTTATGAAGAGTAGGGGTAGATGAAGAGGAGGAAATGCACACAAACACACAGGCCTGCTTCAGCTTTCCCTCTCTCACACACACCCCTTTCAAGGTTTCCATTTAAGAAATAAAAAAACCTGAAAAAAAAAAAAAGTCTCGTTGTTAATCCCCTAATTTGCAAAAATACCTCAGATATGTAATGTTTTCCAAACCACAGTTTAAAGGCTCACATAATTAACACAGTGATATAAATCACTGCTATTCTAGCTGGAAAAAAAAAGATGTGGCTAGTCTTAAAATGAGATTCAAAACCAGCGGAGTAAAAGAATGAATTACTCAGGCATATTGTTTATGTTAATATGAATGTTTTTATTATATTAATCTGAGCACAGGGTCAATTAGTTAACTAAAAATAGATTATAACTGCTGATATCTAAATTCAAAATACAACCAACATCTTTTTTGGTAAACTAATAGACTGCTCTTTAAAAAGCTTAAAAAATAAATACTCCACTTTTAACAGAAGTGAGATGGCTTGTATTTTGTACCTTATACTTTAAATCTTTTTAGAAATCTAAATATAATTTGTTGTTTTACTAATGCCCCACCTAGGTCTTAGTAAATACTAGAAACCGTGCAGAGTACTATGAACCAGTGCAGCTAAACAGCCACAGGAGAGCAGTCTAAAAGCTGCAGTTAAGCACACTGATCATAGTTCAACTTTATACCAACGTATTTTTAACTCATACTGTATTTTATTTGCTTGTATTTATGCATCTTCTGCTGGTCTGGACAGCTATTGTTTTCTAGTTTCCTTCCTTATGACTTGAGTAGACTAAAATAGACTCCAGAACTTCTGGAGGAAATTTTTTAGAGCTCCATCCAGTAAAACCTTGATACAAAGCCATTTAGCTTAATGAAAGTCTTTCCACTGACTGAAGTAGTTTGCTTCCAACATCAGGGTTCACAGTCACACTGTTTAAATGACTACAATGAAGCTTTTGTTGGTGAAATTATGTATCTAAGTTATTTATTTCTTTTTATTCAGCGTGCCAAGCAGTGTTTTGGTTACCACAATTTTTGTTGATTATTTCTCTGATGAACTTGAGAGTCAGTCTGCTTCAAAGCTCCATGAGAGCTCAGAATGGGTTAAAGACCGATCACTGTGTTTGCTGCACAGGGTCTGGCGCTGAGTCCAGGGCTACAATTCTTTCTTGAGCCTGGGCAGGTTCTGCAGCCTGGGGCAAACCTGATCATGTCAGTTATGTTGAAGACTGATACACCTAGAGAATTAATCTAAAGGAAGATACCAACCATCCTCTCCTATCATGAAAAAGGCAATACAGATAACCTAGTTATTTATAACCAGAAATGTAATTTCTGGTTTTCAAATGAGGTTATGCTTTTCCTGGGTGAAGTTTGCACCTGCCAGAAATTTGCCAGAAGAAACAACTGGTTATAATGCGAGTGCGAAATCCTGTGTGGAAAAATGGAGACCTGTAACTATATCTACATATCCGCTTTCATAGAGAACCTATTCTATTCACTGTACACTTCTGGCCATCCCATCTGACTCAGTGGGAAGTTTCATTGGATATAGAGATTGGGACTTTATTTGAAGAATAATGCAGGCTAACAGTGAAAGTCCAACAGCTTAGAAATACAATAACAATTTGGTTAAAAGTTCCAGGAGTCTCCTATGGGCTTTGTCAGACCTCTGCGGTTTCTGTTTAAAATTACAGCAGATTTTTTCCAGTGAAGCATAGCAGCTGAATACGCTAGCCCCGTGTACAGAGTGGGAGGTTTCTCACATTTCCACCTTGCAGTCAAAAAGTATTCTGGCAGCAAGAAGTGCTAATTTAACAAATTTCTTTCCAGTGCCTTTTTGCCAGCAGGCAACCAGAAACATCCCCAGGTATTCAAAGCAGAGGTGATGTTGGGAATGGAAAAAGGCAAACTTTATCCCAAGTAGCTTGAGGCCACTCTGGAAACTTTGACCTGGGAGTCCCTGCTGGATTCTGCACAGAGTCAGTACATGGCCTGATACAAGTATGTGTTTAAATTCAGTTGCCATTACAGAGGAAAAAAAAAAAGTGTACCATTTTGGGTGAGACCTCTGAATGTGTGAGACAGAAAGCCTACCTTGGTTAACCCAGTTTCTCCTGTATATGTTTACTTTTTGTTCTTTTTGTCCCTCGATTCTTGTTCTCCCAATGGCCTACATAGTACTCATCCAAGAGTGGTGACAGGAACTTTCTGCGAGTCTAATTAAATACCTTTCCCTCATTCACTCAGTGCATTTAATGTCCTAATTTGAAAGGCAGGGTGTGATTGTAAAAGCATACCCTTCTACCCAAGTCATAGGGACTTCTTGTACGAACTGACCACTGTTGATTGCTTGCTTGCTCAGAAGAGACAGCTCTTCAGAGACATTCTTAAGGGAAAGGAAAACAGGGTGGACTATGAACAGGGTGGGATTCAAAGAGATTGACAATCAGAATTAAGCAGATTCCTCTGCTAACCATCTGGCTTAGCCACCCCAATGGACAAGCTGATCCAGAAAGCAGAGACACTACCTCATAGTCTATAACCCATGAGTCAGTGAAAGAATTTAACAAAGACGATCAAGTAATTATAATCTCCAAAACTGTCAGACTTGCTGGTAGTGTCAGTGGTATGACAGTCTTAGCTGATGCTGTCACTTCCTCACACACATGGGACAATTGTGTCACCAAGGCTATGGTCAAACACTTTAACATGATGGCTCAAGTGTTGCCAAACATCTTTCCTAGCAGCTAACTACAAAAAAATGTTTGTTTCAGTAGACATGTAGAGACTGTAATTAAAATATTGAACATTTTAGATCAGATTCTCTGGTGGTCCATTTCTGGTGGGAAGCCTAATGAGGGCAATGGGCTACAATGAAAGGTGGTACAATTTCAGTTGCATTCACAGAGTTTATGGGAGTAGCCATACAACAAAAAAAATGTGCCAGAAATGAGAGTATTGGAAATCTTGTTCCTCATCTGCTTTACAGAACAAAAACCAAGCAAAACTTCATTTCTTAAGGCCATAGCCTTAAGATTATGAGCTGGTTAAAACCAGTAGCTGAAGGTGGAAGTATATACTTAGTTGTTTTTTTTTCTTAAGACTGTGGTTTATCAGTGAATTTTCTTACATCAGCCCATGGCTGTCCTTTAAAATACGTTATGGGTCTGTTATTTTGACCAACTGCTTAGGAGTTTGCTCTTCTGGTCCTGTGGCAAATGAATAACATCTGCTTTTATCTGGCTTGTAAGGACGCTGCACTGCCCTCCGCAGGGAGTGGGCTAGCTTGGATTTGGCACCATTGCAGAAACTTGAATCTCAGCTAAGGAAAGAGATGGGTAAGAAAAAACTGTGTGAAGCAGGGGCCTGGTCCTCTGTTCTGTTCAAGCTAAGGCATTCACTTTTGCCACTCCCCCTGAGCTACACTGCAGGTGTGCCTGTGCCTGACTGTGTGTCTCATTGACACTGGCTCTGAATTGTGAACTTGACATCTCAGCTTGATCTCAGTTCTGCCTCCTCAGTACAGACTTCTCTGGGGATCTGGACTTGGCCAATCCTGGTTACCATCACAAGACCTACTCTGCTTTTCATTATTAGGTACCATAGTGTCACAGGCCTTGTTAGTGAGGCCACCACCTTGCCAGCTTGGCTGTCACCCTGTGCTCTCTGCCTCACCCTAGCTTCTTCCCGAAACTGAGACTGTCGTGTTTGTCTAGCCGTCAAACTTATTGATCAAACAAAAGCAATGGAGTCTCAAGCAATACGGAAGTGACAAAATGGGTGAGGCAAGAGCAATTACTGGGACTGTGCTCCCTATTTTCTGATTACAGCTCTGCTACCTATGCATAACCCCTTTTCCCAAAATTAAAATGACTCCTCTAAGAGCAGAATAAGCCTCTGGCTGCAATAGGAATACCTAGTGCTGTTTATGAGAGTTTGCCAGGTACTTGAAATATTGTGGTCAAGATCCCACTCGTTTCAAAATATTGTAAATCTGGAAGCAATCCTGAAGCATCTAGTATGATGTCAGCCGTCTAGCATAAGCTCAGCTATAGCAGGTCATTCCTGCTGCAGCATACTGTCTTGGTCCTTCATTCCTGGACGATATCTTCCTTTCTTACACGAAAGGATCCCAGTTTTTCCTGCCTTTCCTTCCATAACATGTTTTGTGGATTTATGACAATTTTTATGGCTCTCTGCCACCCTCTTGATAACTAGCAGCAGCACAGGGCCCCTATTGAGATTGTAACACCGAAGAAAGAATCAGGAATACCCAATGTGTTCACAGATCATATACATGTATCTATATTGTGCTTACCCATTTCAACAACAATGTGCTGGTGATACTTACATTAAAAGCTTTAAACTCCTTTTGATAAAAATGATCCCTATCCTCTTTTTTTTTGAACTTTTTGTCCCTGCAACTGCAGTGTTTCTTGCAACTGCAGTATTTTACGTTTGTTTCTGTTCATTTCATTTTATTCCCTTCTTTGCAGACCATTTATTTACTTTACCAAGATCAACTCTGGCAGCCTTCTTGATTTCTAAACTGACTTATCTACACTCTCCCTCAGCTTCATGGAGATCTCAGTTCCATTTTTTAAATAGTTTAGAAGACACCATCTTGCATAGATCAGTTGTGCTATGGACTCTGGACGCTTGACAATATTTGTCCTTCCATTCTGACAGTGAATTAATGTTATTTGCTGTCTCAGTATGATTCTTCAGTTGATTTTTCACACATCTGATATTAGATTTGTTCAGAACTGCTTTCCTTGGTTTGCTATTTCAAAGAGTCATTGTCAACAGCATTGAGAACATATGGATTATAGGTGTGGTACTCAAAAGCAAACAAGAGTTTACATCTAGTGTGAGGATGTAACATACAGCAATTGCTGGTTTTCCTTCAGTCCACAGGTCCGCTCAAAAGTGAAATAAAGAAATTAAATTAGATCTTGACAAATCTGTAGATTTATTCAGAAATCCAGGTGTGCTTTTGTCTTTCCTTTGTAATCCTTAAAAACTGTCACCAGAAGTCACTTTTGACTATTCCTCTGTAACTCCAAACAACTGAGTTAAACTGGCAGTGAATAATCCTTCGACCTCTTTTTCAAGGTATGTCATATTTACTTTTATCTGCTTTGGAGTACCTCACCCAAAAATCATATACTCTATAAGACCATCAACAATGGCTACAAGAGTAGATCACACAGTTACTTAAGTATTCCAGGATGAAAGTTAGTTCTTTGGACTCAACAAATTTGGAAATGCAAAGCCAATCAAAGTGCTCTCTAACCTGTCTCTGTCTGAGGGACAGATTATTTCCTTTGCTATTGATTCTAATTGTAGGAGCCATTTTTTAGAGAATAATGATTAAGAAAAGCCCACAACATTATGTACATTATCTTCCAATGTCATCTGCTAGTAGGCTTCCCCTTCTGTTTGCAAGTTCACTAACCCTGCTATTCCTATTATTGATGCATTGTTATAATGATTTCAGTAGCTAAGGTTTCTAAGGAATAGCATGTCATTTTCTGCCTTGGTCTTTCTGATGTTGTATTCATGTGCTGCTGAAAATCTGTCTTCAGTACCCCACTATACTTCCTACTTCCTGCATAATTTCCTCTAACGTACAGGATCAAAACGACCTAACCAATCTGATTGCTTACTCTAATTCCTGCCTATCTTTTGCATCTGGAAACTTCACACTTGCATCTTTAATACCATTTCTTTAAAGTTATGTGATTTCTTTCAATTTCCTCTTTTACCTTGGATCAGTCTTCCAGGAAATCTTACCTAATGACTCTCTGGATAATTTAAATCTGCCCTTCTGAAATCCTGTTGCTTTTACTGCAGTGTTACCTCTTTTCAAATGAAGGAAATGTGAATTCTGTCATTTCCCCATCACTGACACCTGAGATTCTCTTTGACCAGCCCCACTCTGTGCCTCTGTTTGTTGGTTTGAATCCAGCACTCCTCTGTGGCAAACCAAAAGAAAGGCTGCAGGGGTCTGACTCTGTCAGCACCTAGCAAACAGTTAATGCATTGTAATAGGGGTAATAAGTAATTTTATGTATCGTTCTCCTGGTTTTGGTCACAACTAGTCACAAAATTCTTTATCCCAGGCACATAAGGCTGTGAGAGTGCTTTTACTTGCTTGAAATATGCATGTTAAAAATAACAGCATTAATTCTTACCTTACCACTTCACCACAAATAAATGTAAAGGAATATATAAAGAGTGTGAATAGCGTATATCTAGCCAAATACATGTGTTGTTACAAAAAACTTAGTTTCAGCAATGTTAAGAGTCCCCTCTGGTCCAGATCTTGAGTTTCTCTTATGCTCTGCTACTGATTTGTTCTGTGACTGCGGAGACAACTTGTAAAAGCAACCACTGACATTTTGAACAATATTCTAAGAGAATAATCCAGACTAGGGGACAGTGGAGTGATTTTTTAATTTCCCTGCAAGGTTTTTTACAACGTTCTTCTTACTCTGCTCCTGTTATGGCACTGAGTTCAGTGATGAGGCACACTCACTTACTTCCTTGTTACAGTTAATTCTTTGAATAGCTAATGCTTGCTTTATGTGAATTTTCTTAACAGACACCACACCACTCTATGGCTGCATTATTCGTTTCCCAAGGCGGTCTTCTTTACAGTGTGAGAAATACAACATTGTTGTTTTCTTTCCTGATTAGAAGTCTTTTGAACAAGGGATTTGTGTGTATATTGGTCTATATTTGTGTAAGACCAGGAGAAAGAAAAGAATCCCTTTAACTGTGTTTCAGTGGCTTTCCAGAGAAACAGCCTATGATGTCCTCATTCTTACTACTGAGTAGAATAGTTGTTTGAAATAGCTTTAACAGGGATCAACAGCATGTATAAACTCTGGTTTGTTCAAATTTACTCCCCATAAGGCCTTATCTCCAAGAACTGACTCCAAGACTCATGGCCAAAAAAGATATCCCAAGTTCTCATGTTTCTGCTCCACACGCCATTGCTATGTCAGAGCATTGAGAACATGGGTCACTACACATGCCCACAAATATTCAAGCCAACAGTTCAAAAATAAACATGGAAACTGACTTCCCTTAACTTCCCACGCTTCTTTTCTTTTTACTTCAAAAGAGATCTGCCCCCCCTTTCCCCTGTGACTTGCTACTCTCTAACGCCTACACCTGCTGGATCTCCCCTGGACTCTCTACAATCTCACCTTTCACACTCCTTTCCAGATTGTTTTCCACTATTAAATTAAAATAGCAAAGTAGAGAAAGAGAAATAAACCCCTAATGTATCACTTTCTTCTAGGCCTACTACAGCTTCCTCAGTTGCCTGCCAGTATGAGCTAACAACTCCTCAAGAAGAAAAGAGCTCTTGGATGTCTCCCTATCCACTGCTGGCTCCCTGAGCCAGCCCCAATGGGATATGAACAACATCTCAGTGTCATTATGGACTTCACTGTCATGGGCAGCATCCAAAGTATTTGGTAGCAGAAGGCAAGAAACTGATGTTGAAGGTACACAAAGAGCCAGAGCTCTTGCTTGAGTACAGCTTTGACAGAGTTCACATATGTAGAAGTTACTTAAACTGCCTGAAGTGGGTCATTCAGAAGAGTCTCAGAAAGATGCATCACCAGTTTTTCCCATTACAAAGTGATACAGAGGATGAGAACTACACTTGGTCCACTGGCAATTTCTAATTTCTGTACAGAGCGGGATATACTGATAACATGTCAACTTTCACCACAGCAAAATATACCTAAGTAAAGAAGAGAATGTATGTCCGTTATGAATGACCCTATCAATGAAACAGTACTATGGAAGCTGTTTTTCCACAGTCAGAAAAAAAGATTGCTTTAAATCAGCAATTTCTACTTCTGGAGGTAAAGCAAGATGACTACATCATCTCTGGAAGTATTAACAATAGGTTCATATGAGATTCTTAAACCTCAAGTAACTACCCTTTCAAATCCCAGTCAGCAATATAGCCAAATCCCCCTACAAACACTGAGGTCCTCAGGATTGCAATTCATTTGGTATTCAACCATAACAAAATTCCAGTTTGTGTATGTTCTCCTTCCTTTTCCCTTTCCCTTAGCACTTAATATGGTAGTTTTTTTACAATCTAATATACTTCAGCCTTTTCCTCCTATTATTCCTTTCTTCCTTATTCTCAGTGAGATTTATTTTCTCTTTAATTTTCCCTCCCTGCTTCCGTTTTGCTCATTTCCATTATTTCCTAGTTTGGCTAGTTTGGTATCAATCAGCAGTACTCTTCATCCCTCTTTCCATATGATATATGTATTTTTATCTATCACCAAAAGTGAATTTCACTATTTCTGTTCTCTTCCTCTTTCTCACCAGTTCCTGGGGTGGCAGTGTTCACATTACCACAATACAGGCTATGGCATATGCTATTCATTTTTGTTGCTTCAGGTCTTGTCAGTTTACTCGCTCATCTTAAAACTCTTACTGGATGAAGCTTCTCCTCTTACAGGGATTCAAGGGGGCTGAGGGTGTGTGTGTATGTCTATCTGCTGTCTCCTCTTCAGTGAGGGCTTTGCCAATTTTAGCAGCCAGAATCAGGTCTACACAGACGCATGAAAAAGCGATTATAGTGTCAGCAGACATAGCTTTAAGTTAGGTAGCACACGTAATAGTACAGGTGCTGGAGGAAGCAAGAAAGGCATGAGCGCAGGCTAGCGCCCAGAGTACATATTAACCCCCAGATCCCTGGGGTAGTCCAGTTTTCAGCCTGTCCTGAAAAACGTTGCAATCTGTCATAAATTGCTGTCAGCACCAGAGCAACTTAGGTAAAATCTAGTACCTGTGCCACAATCGAGCCTTCAGTCTGGTCTGTAAATGTACCTTGGAAGACTTTGGTGACAGAACAGTCTTTGTGCATTTAACCTGGAATGTGCTCCAGTGCATGCCAGGGGCAGATTTAGAAGGATTATGGTAGCTGGCTAACAGTATCTGTAACTACCAGTGCCAGACTTATAAATGGAACAGAAATTTAAACAGGTTCAAGAATTTTTTTGCTTCAGTCAGCTGGAACCTGAACTAGGCTACATCCTGTCTGGCTTCATCTGCCTTTTTCTAGTATTAGTATTGACTAAAAATACCAGAATAAACCCTGCAAAAGTGATCTCGGCACAGTCTGACTGAGATGCTCTCCTTACAAAAGTAACACAGATTGGCGTCTTTCATTCTGAATCTCCTCACTGTGAGGAGTGCAGATACTGGGTAGAAAGGAGGGCAATTGATCTGAGCAAGGAAAGAGGCCAGGGTACTTGTCACCTAAGAATACAGCCATGGGTCAAGGTAATCTTTCAACCAATGTAATTGATTAATTATCTGAGTTACGAAAGGTGTGAGCAGGCTCTCTCCTTTGCTGGAGTGCTCTGGAGAGAAAGTCAAGAAAAAATGCCACATTTGAAAAACAGTTCTTGTGGGTTCTTGGACAAACAGGGGTAGACAAAGTTCTGTTTGGAGTGTGACCAAAAAAAGCCTCTTAAATGCACATGAAATCTGAGCGATGGAAGCTCCTGACCTAGCCCAGCTTCAGGCCCTGCATTGTCAGCACATCTCATTGATTTGCTGAGCATCATACAGAAAGAAGACCAGCTTTGCTTTGGAGTACATTTAACAGACTGCCAACAAAAGCTAAAAATGTTGAACTTTTCATGCCACAAAAAGGACGTTTTTGAATGTAGCTCATGCACTGCTTTACAAATCAATGATCTAGGAGGAAAGGGAATTACCTATTTAAAGAAGAAAGTAAACTAGCTCCTAATTCTCTCAAATGTCAAATCCTAAATTGTTAAAAAAAAACGTTTTGTGCCTTACTCCTAGCAGAAGGAGTTCTATAGCTCTTGGAATTTTGTGTCTTTTTAAGTATCCAATGTCATTTTAAAGCTAAGAGGGCATAATGTGTACTATTTGTAGTTAACTGGGAGAAGAGAAGAAGGAGAAGACTGCCACTGTGGTCAACTTCCTTTCAGGCAGTTGTAGAGAGCAATAAGGTCTCCCCTGAGCCTCCTCTTTTCCAGGCTAAATAATCCCAGTTACCTCAGCCAGTCCCAATAACACTTGTGTGATAGACCTCTCATCAGCTTCACCTTCTTTGGACATGCTCCACAGCCTCAATGTCTTTCCTGTAGTGAGGAGCCCAAAACTGAACACAGTATTTGAGGTCTGTCCTCACCAGGGCTGAGTAAATTGGATGATCACCTCCCTGCTTCTGCTAGCAACACTATTTCTAATACAAGCCAGGATGCCATGGGCCTTCTTGGCCACCTGGGCACATTGCTGGCTTGTATTCAGCTACGCATCAACCAACACCCTCAGATCCTGTTTCTCCAGGAACTGTGTCTTGCCAGCCACTATTCCCCAGGCCAGTAGATCGATGCTGTGTTACTTCATATGAGGTATTACAAAGACATATTTTGGCAAGTGAACTGTTCTTGGTTTATTTGGGTAAATGTTTCAGGGAAATCTTGGTAATTAACCAGGCACAAGTGTGCTACAAGAAGTTGGTTTTCATGTCTGTCACTGGGATTCTATCAGCTATATTGGTAGACAGGAGAATAACAAACGTGCAGCATGGAAGTACATACTTAAGTCTGATCCCGTCTGAACATCACTTGAGGCAGCGAGCTCCTGCTGTGCTTTCTGCTTTTACACAAAGATGGCGGCAGCCAACTCTCCTAATCAGACACATGCATGTAAGAGCAGCAGATAATACATCAGAAGGCTGAAGTGAAGGGTTTCCAATGGAAAGCCCTCCTGCTATAGTAATGTTAATACTGTTGAGTTGCTAAAAATGTCATTCTCAATACCAAGAATGACAGAGGTGCAATAAACATGGTATGCTTTATTGCTGATTTTTGTGTAGCCCTGTGCAGAACCAGCAGTTGGACTCAATCCTTCTGGGTTCCTTCCAACTCAGGATATTCTATAATTCTACATTATATCTGAAAAATAATTTTAAGTGCTTAGCTCTTGCTTCACCCCAAAAGGCTTTGAAAGCAAGATTCTGAAATGATACAGTGGGATGAAATCTTGCAGCTGAGACTGTGACAATAAGATTTAAACTAGGAGTGTGTGGAGATAGTGTGCAAAAAAGCCTTAAGGATTTCAGAGTATGATTCAAGCTGAAAGGCACGATACCCCCAAACTCTTGCTCGTATTCTGATTAATATATTATGGGCTTTCAAGGACACTGAGTAATTTCTGCTCTGCTCATGCCCTGTAATGAGCTATAATAAAAGATTGAAATGATAAGAACACACATGCACCCAACTGTTTGGACGTGTGGAGGTCCTGCAATGCAATCACATAATAAGGAAACCTGACAGACTTTGGGGATCTATACAGAAACACAGAATCACAGAATTGTAGGGGTTGGAAGGGACCCCTAGAGATTATCGAGTCCAACCTCCTGCCAAAGCAGCTCCCTAGCCCAGGTTGCACAGGTAGGTGTTCAGGTGGGTCTTGAACATCTCCAGAGAAGGAGACTCTACCACCTTTCTGTGCAGCCTGTGCCAGTGCTCCGTCACTGCACTGTGAAGAAGTTCCCACATACATTTGTGCAGAACTTCCTACGCATCAGTTTGTGGCCATTTCCCATCGTCCTATCACCGTGCAGTGCTGAGAAGAGTCTGGCCTCATCCCTTTGCCTCTTCCTTCTTAGATATTTACAGATGAGGATCAGACCCCCTCTGAGTCTCCTTTTTTCAAGGCTGAACAGACCCAGGTCTCTCAGCCTTTCCTCATGAGGGAGGTATTTCATGTTTTCTATCATCTTTGTAGCACTCCACTGGACTCTCTCCAGGAGATTCCTGTCTTTTCTGTACCAGAGAGCCCAGAACAGGACACAGTACTCCAGGGAGGCCTCACAAGGGCAGAGTAGAGGGGGAGGATCACCTCCCTCAACCTGCTGGCCACGTTTTTTTTAGTGCACCCCAGGATCCCTTTGGCCTTCTTGGCCACCAGGGCACACTGCTGGCTTATGGCCATCCCATCATCCACCAGGACACCCAGGTCTCCCTCCTCAGAGCTCCTCTCCAGCAGCTCATCCCCCAACCTGTACCAGTGCACACGCACACGGTTATTCCTCCCTAGGTGCAAGACTCTACACTTGAGGTTGTTAAACCTCATCTGTATCCTTCCTGCCCAGCTCTCTGGCCTATCCAGGTCTCACTGAATGGCAGCACAGCCCAGCTTCGTATCACCATCAAACTTACTGATCAGCAAACACAGTCCGGCCTCTTTCTTATCTGGTTTATTAGTTTTTAGATATAGAAACTTAATGCATCAGTAACAGAGGGCATTTGTTCACTATTTCATCTGGAGGACCCGCTCAGTCAGGCCGCGTTGTGTAGGAGTGAAGCGGTCAGGAAACGCAATGCTTCGGTTAAAACCGCATGCGCCCTCCAGCTCCTCCGCGCCGCAGGGGTCGCTGTTTCGCCGGCGCACGGGCCGCGGCGCTCTCTTCATCTTCACGCGGCACCGCCCCCTCGCGACACGCGGTCAGGAAGTCGGATGCTTCGACTGCAGCGCAAGCCACGCCCCCTCGCTCGCTCCCAACCAATCGCCGCTCTCGCCTTCGGCCCCGGCGCGCTGGCGTCTCCTATCCGTTCAAGGAAGCGCCGAGGCTCCCGATTGGCTGCAGAGCGGAGCCGGGCGAGGCGAGGCGAGGCGAGGGGAGGGGTGGGAAAAAAACGGAGCGCGCGCCCGTGGATCCCCCCGTTAGCGCGCGCACGGGCGGGGGCTGGGCGAGCGGCGAGGGCGCTGGAGCTGCACCTGCGGCCGCCTCGGGGCGGGACGGCTGCGCCCGGAGCGGCGGGCGGGGCCATGCCCCCGCGGCAGAGATAGCCGCCAGGAGCCGGCAACCCATGTGCGAGCCGCGCTCGGGGCGGCAGCCGTCCTCCCCTCGGTGCCCGCCCCCGGCGCCCTGGCCCTGCCCTCGGGCGGCGGCGGTCGCGCCTCCGCCCCGAGCTACCTCTGCACCTGGGCCACCGCCTTCCCCGCCGGCAGGGTGGCGCAGCCAGCGGTGGGAACGTGTGCCGGAGCGGCGGCCGCGGGAGACGAGGACAGCGGCGGGGAGATGGGCGACAAGAAGGTGGCTCTCATCACCGGCATCACCGGGCAGGTAGGGAGCAGGCTGCAGGGGGCCGAACCCTATGGGCTCCCGGCGGCGCTTGCGGGATTGGGGGTGGGGGGGGACGCGGCCTTGAGGTGTTCCCCCTACACTCCCTCCCCTCTTTCCCGGAGATGCTGCGGTGCGTGGCGCCCGCACTTCCTGTTGCAACGGGCGCTGTCCGGGCGCCCCCCGGGAGCGGGCGCCGCCGGGTGTCGTGCGTGCGGGGCTCGCCTGGCGGCTGCTCCTGCCCGCGCTCTGCGGGTAGTGATGCTTTCCGCGGGTACCTCGAGCAGCTTGCGACGCTCTTCCGCCTGCCTTCGTGGTGATCTTCACCTGAACTTGTGAAGGCGTCAGTTTGGTCTCTGTTGAAGCGAGGTGCGAAGTGACCTTCAGGAGACAAGGTGATGCGTCTGTGGTTGAGAACGTGCAGGGCGGTGTTGGAGCTCTTCTACCTGATGGGCTGAAGATTTGGAACACCACTGCTGCCCTGTGTCAGAGTTTCCCTGCAGCAGGGTTGTCACCTGCCCCACTGGCACACAAGACAGTCACTTTTACTTACATGTGTACTTTCAGCCCAGGCCTGAATGGGTGACGTAGCCATCTATAGCCACATTTTTTGCATCCATATGGGTTACACAGGACTGTAGGGGTTGGAAAGGACCTCTGGAGATCATCCAGTCCAGTGCCCTACTAAAGCAGTCTCCTTACAGGGCTGTACAGGAAAGTGACCAGACAGGTCTTGAATATCTCTAGATATCCCCAACCTCTCTGGGCAGCCTGTGTTCTGTTACTCTCACAGAGGGTTCATCACAATTTCTATGTTTTGCTTGTGTTAACAATAGTGATAATGATGCTTTCAGTCCTCATGCTTTCAGCAGAAGTTGCCAGAAAAAGGCCACGTGGAAGGAGAAATGTTTCCCTTGCAGCAGCTTCTCTGGGGAGAAATGATGTGCCAGTGGTGAGTTTTAACTCAGGGAGACCTGCAGGTGTTTTGATGTACAGAACTTGTAGCTTTCCCCACAACACTGCCAACAGGCAGCTTGGATGGTCAGCTTGTCCACGTAGAGGTCTGCATTGTTGTCTTTGCTGGCAAGTTGTGCTAAATGGAGTTGTGGGCTTGTTTGATAGCATTTGAGCAATGCCTTACTTTGCAGTGTAGATGCTGCCTGGAAAAACCACTCTGCTTGCACGAGTTATCTCTTTGAACATGCTGAGTGCCATCTACTCATAGGATGTATCGTTTGTGATGGGTAAAACCTGTTAAGTAGGTTATGTTGGATGGTATGCATTAATAATTGACTAAGATTTAGTGGAACATTTTTTTTTGTTTTTTTTTTTTTCCTTTATGACTGGCACCTACTAGCAGCTTTGTTCATGGAAGAACTTTTTCTTCAGCTGTGGCTCTTCCTGGAATGCTTGCCAACCGATTTGTGAAGTGGTACTATGGACTGTTCAGAAGGGAATGAGCGCAGGGGAAAAGTGCAGGTGATAACAAGCATGGAGCTCCTTTACTCTATGATGAAGAGCCACTTGATTTTTGTGAGGGAATAAGCTGTGGCAATGCAGTGTCGTAGCATTTCACATCTGTTACCAGATAGCATGTGGACTGTGCATTCAGCGTTCACCTGCTGTGTTTATTTCCGCTCTCCGTCAGTTCTCAGGTGTTCTTAAAACACTTCTCAGTGTCATCTCTTCTAGTGGATAACCTACCCGAGCAGCTGACTGAAAAGGAGATATAACAGTATCTGAGAAGAGGAATAAAAGATCTGTTTATGCTAGCATTTTTTTTTATTTTGTGTTCATTTTTTTTTTTTTTTAGCAAAAGCACAAGAAGCCAGTGCTTTTTGCAGGACTACTTGGTATGAAGTGTCTTCTAATCTGTTGACAGAAATATGCTGCTTTTCATCAAAGATAGTAAGTTAGAGGCCTCTACCTACAGCGTTCTGATTTTTACAGTGTAGTGCTCTGTGTGATACCTTTCCCTGCTCCCTTTTAGGGGAGGTTCAGTTTGGTTATTAGGAAGAATTTATCCTCAGAAAGAGTGGTGAGACACAGGCTGCCCATGGAGGTGTTAAGAAATGTGTAGCTGTGGCACTGAGGGACATGGTCAGTGAGCATGGAGGGAATGGGTTAATGGTTGGACTAGATGATATTAGATGTCTCTTCTGACCTTAATGATTCTATGATTCTGTTTTCAATGAAGTTCTTCCATCTTAATTTAACCTTTGTCAGGCATATTACTTGGTGTTCAAACATGAAATCAGAGCTTGCAAATGCCTAGGATGCTTAAAATTTAGCCAATGAAGATGGCTGCCTTAGTGATTAAACAAAACGAACTCTTGGCTTAGGATGAAACTTTTATGTTGAGGGTAGCCTCCAAGTCCTATAGTGTTTTATTACTGGACTTTACCACTATGAATCCTTGTCTGTCTTCTATTCTTAAATAAAATTTAAGAGGAAGTTGCTGAAATATTTGTTCTTTGCCCTCCCATCTTATTCTTTTTCTTTGCTTTTTTATGTAATGAGCTTTATTTGAAGAAGCCTCACCCAGAAATGGGACACGTGGATTCTGTTCCTTCCTTATGTGAGAGCGGGCATACTTGCACATCCGCCTTCCGTGAGAATCCCTTTGTTGTCTGTTTTTAAGCTTAATTAGCATGAATATACAATACAAAATACAAAGTATACAAATGCGTTCATGTATTTCACAAAGTGGAAATGAGCTCAGGCATCATCTTTTATGGATGTTAACTTCAGTTATTTGGCTAAATTGAGTTGGTCTGTTTCCCATTCTTGGCATTGGTACTCTCGCAAGAGAGGAAATAAAGGCTTAGATCCTTTTGGGTGAGGAAAGCATAGAACAGCACTGAACAGTAAACTAATATTCTTCAAGCTGTGGCCCTTCTGCTACAGTGAATTGGTACAGTCGAGTTGTGTAAGGAGCCCACTTTGAGTATGACCAGTGTACTGTGAGAACATTAGCAGAAATAATGCCCCATAGAGCCTGGAAGAAAAGCAAGTGGGGAAACAGTTAAGCTAGCAGGGCTGCTTTAAGCAACTGTAGAGTGGTGCTTTTAGGTTTAGAAGACTCTAAGGCTGAGAAAGGTGCTGCTTGAACTATAGTAGCATTTCCCGAGTTGAGATGATGCTACCTCAGGCATAACTGATCATAGTATTAGTATCAGACACCTTGTTCTTTTCCACTAACAAAAGATGGGATTTTATCCTGTTTCGGTGGAGAAAGAGTTGAGCTGTGGTAGGACTGACAATTCTAACAATTCTGGCTGGAGTTGTCCAGTGCTGCACCTTGTAACTAAGGTATGCCATGGAAATATGACACAGCTGTATCTTACAGTTTATAGGCCTCTAATGGGACTTGTAAGACTGGAGGATGCCAGAAGTGGTTATGCTACCTGCATGTTTTCTTCTGTATAGTGAATAGAAGCTCACGTAGTTCCTGCTTAACTATACCAGTTAGCAAAGGCACTTCGTGTGGCTTGCTTGTCTTCTAGATGCAAGCTGTTAGGAGTACAGGTGTCTGCGAGGGTGAATGTGTTAAGTGATAAACTGATGGTGACCTTTGGCCAGTTAGCAGAAGGTAGATACAATATGGATGAAGCCATAAATGCTAATGAATTCCATATGGTCAGGATGCAGAAGGCATTCTGTTGGCAAGGGCTAAATTTTAGTTAATATGTGATATATAAATGAATTTCTGCAAATTCTGCATCTCCTAATGGGGCAAGGTGAAACTGTTGCCATTCTGTCACTTGTACTAGTGATAACAGGCCACTGTAACCAGTGGTGTTGTACACTCCTGTAGCAGTGCTGAGATTTCCTTATCTCCTTTCTTACACTGCAGTAATGGGGTAAACCACACTTTGCTGCTTTGATAGAGTGGCTTCTAGTTTGAGGCAACTGCAGTGCTTGGGTGGATAAAAATTCTGAAGTGTCACACAAATATTGGTCTGCTGGTAAAGTACTTCTGAGCACTTTTTTCTTAATTTAAGGAAAAAGTGTATATTTTAAACACCTGCTATGCTATGTGTATTAGAATTATTCTTAACAAACTATAATGTGACTAAAATCTTTTTGGACTTCTCAGACTTTAGTAATTGGAAGGATTGCTCTTTAAATTTTTTTTTTTTTTTTTAATCAAATGCCAGTCTAACAAACATACTTACAACTAAATATACAGACCTTTACCTCCTGCATTTTCTTATTAGGGGAAGCTGAAGTGCTTCTGAAGCCATGCTTTTTGACAGCTTTGTTTTCTAGGAACTCTGTGACTAAGTATCTTCTAAAGATGCATTTGACTCTGAAAGGTTTGATTGCACTGCACAGTCTGATGGTCTTTCTGTACAGCAATGTTTGTATGAGTGGATGTTTAATTTGTTGGAAAAATACTAAGACATAGTCTGGCTGAGTCCGAGTACTGCGTTATGTATTGCTGTTTCATTTTTACCCTCAGTCACCGGATTATGAGCCTTGAGTAGTATTTCTCTCTTCTGGCACTGTGCTGCTTTACTTGGAGGGGTGGTAAGATGGTTTGTAGACCAACGGGAAAATTGTTTAACTTTCAAAGCTAAGTTTTAAATGAAGCAATACAGGAGAACTCATGAGTTAATACATGACCAGAGGCTTTTGTTAATTACAGACAAATTAGCTGTGTCTGTCTTGTGAGGGCTCTTTTGTACAGCTGCTGTCATTTGTCAAAACTTGAAATCAGCTGAAACTTCATGAGATTGCTATCATAAGTGTAAATATAAGTGAAAGATGAGCATGTATGCATTAGTGAAAGAACATTGTCTTAACGTAGAGAGGGGATATGTTCTACTTTTGTCCTTCTAGTACTGAAAGTTCAATGAGCATGAACACCAAACCGATATACATAGGTACTGCATACCTTACAGGTGTTAGTAGATCATAATTTGTGGAAGACTAACTGTACTGAGGGGGAAGAGGATCACTGAGAAGGTATGCTTTACTGTTGTGAACTGAGGTAAGATTTCAAATTCTGACTGTTAAGAATGAACCGATAGACTCTGTGGGGCAAACTACCAGTGATACGAACGTGAATCATTGTTTCATTTATTCATTAGAAGAGTGAATATGAAACTCTTTCATTTGCAGCGGGTCAAGCAACATTGTTTCTTGGAGAGGAGTTTTAAAGGAAGGTGTTAAACAACTTCTTATAAAATGTTTCATTAAGTATTTTGATCAAGTAAGACTCTGCCTTTTGAAAGTGTGTATATACCTGGAAGGGAAATGTAGAGATGTTATGGGATGCTCTTCAGAGAGAAGACAATCCTTTGTCAGGAGAAGGATAGAATCTGAAAGATTGTTTTTTTTGCTCAGAAATAGACCAGATTTCAATGCAGCTGCATAGGCTACAGGTAAGGCTTCGTGTAAGCAGCGCTGCCTTTTCACTGAGGCAAATGTGGTCTTGCTGGAAACTAGGTGCTCTCAATTTCAGTGTCTCTCTCTGAGTAGCCAAGCATTGTTTTGAGTGAGGATCTCAGATGTGCTGAACGTCCTTATTTTACTTCAGTGTTAAAGAGATGGAAGAACACAAATTTGGGGTCAAACTGAAATATGAGAAACTTAATTGGAAACTGAAGAGAGGCCTGTGTGTGTTTTTAAATGGGAGAGAGAGGTCCAGTCTTGAAGTAGATGGTTGAGGGAGGTTGTGGAGTGTTATTCACAGAAGTACTCAAAACCAAACTGGAAATGGCCCTGAGCAACCTGCTGTAGTTCATCCTGGTCTGTGCCTGCTCTGAGGAGTCCAGCTGTATACCATTATCTGCAGTGATGAATAGTGCAGTTAATAGGATGTTTGAGTACAGATGTGCTAGAACACATGATTCAAGGTATGGCTGGTATAGGATTTGCTCATATCTATCTTGCTGTATGTGTTAACTTTTTTTCCTCCATCCTTGTGTATCTTTGCTCAGTGTTTATGGCTGCCAATGTAGTTTCTTCTGGGGCTTATTACTGGAGAGAGAAGTTCTGGTAAAGCAGCACGGCTCCCAGGTGTTGACTCAAGGATCAGCACTATCTGATTCCTTGTATTTGAACAGGATATGCACAGGATGTGGACTGAGAAACGTTGTGAACAACAAGTGGATTAAGCAGCACTGTATACCGTGATGTGTACCTGATGTGAAAGTAGATAAAATACATACAAGGAAATTTAGAGTTTAGTACATATGAACAGTGCTTTGGTATATAAAAGATAGAGCCTGAGTACCCAATCTGTGTTTGGGAAGCTGACTTCTGCCAGCAGTGTTTCTTGTGAAAGATACCGATGTTGTGGGTAACTTTCTTAGTTTTGTTGTTGATTTTATTTTTTAAATGAAGACTGGTGGCTATGAATAAAATCTGACTATTAAATGTAAACATATACCATATTTCTGAATAGCACGACACTGTTGCATTGAGACATTCTTTTCTCTATGTACCTACAGCCAATCCAAACTGAAGAGAGCACTCTTCTACCTTCCCGTGATTTTAAGTTCTCTCACTAAGCTTTGGTCTTATTGCTCCTCTGATTGCCTCTTTCACATCCATTTGGCCATTGAGTTCTCTGCGTAAGGGAGTCAATTTCCTAGAAAATAGCTTTGCAGGAGGACAAGGACAATGGAGTACTTAAGCCTGCTGTGATCATTTATGTGTAGAACACGTATAAAGTTACCATTCTGATTCCTATAATTCAAGGAAGCCATGCTGGTTTGTTTTTTTCAGTGTAATTATGATAATGGTATTTATCCTAGCATCGCTTCTTGTTGCCCACATCTTATTTCTCTGAGGAACGCTAGATGGTGTTACCTTGCACTTGCATATGTTTTTATTTGTTCTTTGATATGGTATTACAGTGGTGAGTCAAGAAGTACTTTCTCTCTGGGCAATTTCTAACAACTTCATCCCAGCTTCTTCAGGCTTTTGAGTGTGGACTTGAGTCCTGATTGAGTATCTGTTCTTAAAAACTTGTCAGCTCTGCTACTCTTCCTGTAATGTAGCAACTCATTTGGGGAAGTATAGTTCCCTTGTATCAGTAGATGAACAATGACATGAGAGCAAGTCAGCATTATGGCAGGTATCTAATTTTCTCTCTCAAGGATTTATGCTGTCTTGTCTAAATCTCTTCTTGCTACTTTGGTAGCTTTTTAGCTAAATGAGTAAAACGAAAGATTTTTCTTAATTTTTCTCACCTACTTTCATATGAATTCACTGGTGGGTGGTGGTTTTTCTTTTTTTTTTCGGGACTTAAGTTAAGGAATTCCTTTGGGTTCTACATGTGTACAAACTTGGGGGATGCAGTTCCATCCAAAATACTTGACTTAGCAAAGGAATAGAATAGCGAGGTGAAAGGGTACAATTCTCTCATTTTTGCTTTTTAACTGTTATTAGAAAGCTTCTGCAGTTCTTTGTTACTAGGGTGAGCACAGTTTTTCTCAGTCTAAATCAGTAATGAGGTTTTTAAAGCCTGGTGACTTGATAGTAAGCTGTTTTGTCTTGTTACTTATTCATTTTACATGTGTCACTAAGCAATTAAATTTTCTCATGTGGAATGTTAATGTGCAGCACTTTTTGTTTATTCACAAATACTCAATACATGTCAGTCAGGCATATATATTTCTTCTTCAAGCATTTTTTGTCCTGTAGGAAATGAGTTTTGCTTTGCAACTTGCATGTCATTTGACAGTTAGCAAATTTTCCCAGGATGTATCCATTGACTTTATGATCTAGCTGGAGCTGCTTCAGTGACAGGTTCCACTGAATAGCTTTCGACACCCTACCAGGAGCCAAACTAATTGTGTTGAATAAAGGTACAGCTTGTATCATGTGGTCAAATCAGTCTCTTAAAAATTGATTCATCACAATGCCTTTATACTGATGCTTAGTAAAAGCTGACAGATAAGTCAGCTACTAAAAGGTACTTGCCTTGGGTGTGGGATGTTGTAGATCTTTGGGTTTGGAAAGAGTTTCCTAAAGCAGCTTGCACTACAATTACTATGTTTGAACACATTTGAAATAATTGGAAGAAAATGTACTTGCTCTGGGAAAAAATCAGGTTATAAAGTGTAGTAAGATACAGACACTTTCTATGAGTTTTCTGGTTTTAGCTGTCATTTGACACATATATTGCTGCTTGGAAATTTCTCTTGAAGGAGATTTCATACAGCCTGTAGTGAAATCACATGTGTAATGGGGGAAAACTGCTGTATTGAAGATCTAGTCTAGTGCTTTTATTGTAATGAGGAGATACTGTATCTCTGCATATCTGACACCTGCGTAGCTATTAAAGATGTGCCTCTTGGCTTTTGTCTTGTATTTCAAGTTCTGAGGAGGTGTTCTTTTGCATGTGATGTATGTAATACGCTCCATCTGTAAAGTTCCACCTTCCAGGGTGGTGTCAAAAGCATGTGGTTGAGAGATATACTCAGGTCTGCTGTGCCTTTTCTTATGTATTTATAAGCATGTTGAGGTAGTATGCCAACGTGCTGTGCTAGAACCCTTAAAACAGCAAAACCAAAGCAACAGAAGTACTCACAAAACAGAGCACCAAATAATAAAAAAAAAGTTAGCAATGCGAAAACAGTAGGAGATTCTTATTCCAACTTAATAATGTATGAACCCATAGCAGAAGTAACTTGACCATTTACCATTTCATGAGTGTGAATAAACCTTTTTCGAGGTGAGTGGAACAATATATTAGCTAGAAGAACTGAAATCAGTCAACGCATACTTTACTGCTCCTGTATATGCCTTGTTGTTGACTGTCATGCTACATTATGATACACTGTAGTCTATTCCAGCTGTTATCATTGCTCCTATCTGCATGCTTTGGTTGGTGGTGGTTTGGAAATGGGGTACATCCCTCTAGACTGATACTTGTCAAACTGCAGACATACATACTGTAATATGCTGTTACTGTCTCTCTTTTTCTAAACATCTCTTACACTTGGGGCTTCTTTAGATGCTATAGCACTGTCTGATTTCATCAGTGATGCTGGCAGTGATACAATCCTTTTGATTTCTGTTTCTTTTTTAGAAAGAACAGCTACTGTCTCCAATGTCCTTGCCTTCTCTGTCTCCAAAAGCATAAACATTAATGTGGTGAAGGTTTGTTTTGCAAATGCTGAAAACACTGGCAAAGCTTTCTGGATTTTATACAGCTAAATAATTGTGGTTTTCAAGTTGGTGTAATTTTTTTCCCATGATTATACAGTAGTAGTCTGTCAACATATTTGTGCCAAAACTTAGCACGCTGTTCCTGAAATTAAAATGCCATTGAAATCTGGTAGCATGTACAGAACAAAGAGGATACAGAAGTCTTCAGACTTGAATACTAAATATTGTATCCTTCCTTTCCTAGTAGAAGGTACACTGAATACTGTTAAGTTCTTTTTCTATATTTTGAAATTTAAGATTAAAATAAAATCTTATTTACTAATTTGCAAGTTTCTCATTACTGAAGAATGAAATAGAAATCTCAGTACAGACCATCTCTAAAATGTTTGCTGCATTGTTAATAATTTCCTTGTGCTTTCATACTTCTGCGGTTATGCTGGATCACCGTTCAGCCATGGCATTAAAAAAACCCCACTGTTGTAGAAATGTTATGCTGTGACTTTGTGAAACATAGGTAGCGTTTCATGTCATTATGCTATTCTATTTCTCTTTAAAGTGTGAGAAATCATACTTGCCTTAAATTGGGAGCTAATGTAGTCAGATGGGGAAATGGTGGCTGCTAATTACACTTGCAGTGCAAGTCAGCTTTGTTATATGTGCATACTAACTGTTCTTATCATCTCCTAGTATCTTGCATCTATTTGTTGCTGTAATTAAAAAGAAGCGTAACACAAATGAAAAACATTCAGAACCGCTACTGTACCGAAATCCCCTAAGCAGTAATGCTGTATTTTTGATTTTAATAAACAAAGATTTTAAGAAACAGGAAAATATTGCTGGTTCATAAGTACTTTTCTTTAGTATGAAAGCGTCTAAATAGTAAAATAGTGGAGTTAACTTGAATTTCAAATAGACAGTTTCCTCATCATTTAAGGTTGTAATTGGCACTTGTAGAGTTGGACATGCAGCTTGCTTTTGACACTTGTTCAGTAGGCTGAGTTTCTGTTGGAAACACTTTGTGTGAATTAAGAAATATGATGTTGAACTTTAATTGAAGCTGTTTCATTTCCTTTGTACTAGCTTGTGTTAGTGGTTGATGAATTCTGTCACTTTCAGTAGGAAAGTCCTTGTTTAACTATGCCTACATCTAAGCTAGTTGTCTAGGCAGCTGCTCTGGTGAATGAGAATCATCTAGCCCATTAAGTTCAGAGTGCAGGCTGGTTTGATCAGATGCATGTGCCTACCATAGAATAAGAGTTGTGCTGTAAGTTGTGTTGGCTGTATGGATGTCTGCTTGACTGACTCTGAAAGGTGCTTAGGGTGACTGCCTGGTGGTGCTAATTTGTACTTTCCTTTGCCTAAGCAGCATTTATTTTATTCGAAACACTAAATAGAATGAGCAAGGGTGAGTTTAATTACTTGTTTTCTTTTTACTGTAGCAAAAAGGGCTGGTTATGCGGTGTGTATGTGTGTATATACACAAAAGAAAACATGGAATGCAGAACACAGGGTGTTTTTACAGATACTGATCCTGTGAGACTACTGCTTTGGAGTTAGTGTAGAGAGAAATGGTGTTCCTGAGTGACTGACTGCTTTTTGAACGCTCTCAGCACATCACTGCAGCTACACTGCCACTGCTGACTTCTCTCTGTCCCTGACTCTCTGGTCTTTGATGGAAGACTTTCTGTTTGAGGAACTGTTAAGGTTTGATTTCCACCTTACCTGGCCTTAATGATGGGTCTTAAGTTACTCTCTCTCATGTGTATGCTCTCATCTTAATCTTAAACCATGGTTGTAGCCAAAAATGTCATTATTTTCCTTTAAAAACTTTCTGGAGAGTCTAGACAACTTTATTGGCTTGCTGAGACTGACTTTTCAATATAAGATTCTCCATATTCCCCTCATAAGATGTTCCAATAATTACAGTATTACAGTAGATGCCAATGTTTGTATGGCCTATGTGTTGAAGGTCAGGATGGGATCAGTCCTTAGCCATGGATGGTAAGGAAAGAGTGGCCAAAAATCAAGTAAAGGGACATTCCTTTTGAAGGAGGTGCAAGCCCATCTTCTTAATAAAGATCTAAAATCTTTGAAGTGATTCAATATGCTGAGCAAAAAAAATCACTTGTTTGATCCTGACTAGTTCTTGTGTTTCCCTGACAATGGTTTTGATGAATTTTTTACATTGATCTTACTAAAAGAATTTGAGCTTATAGGAGTAGCATTGGTTAATTATCAAACCAAACATTTGAGATTAACCTAATAGTTCAGAGCTTTATTTCTTTTGTATCTGGAATCCTGAGGGAGGGGTGGATGAGAGAAAGGTTTGTAAATCTATAGAGCGTGTTAGGTGTATTGCCTTAATTCTTTCTAGTTTCACATCTTTGAGAGGAACCTTCATTTTAATGTGGGGGGGAAAAAAAAAACAAATGTACAAAAAGGCAGGAGGAAAAGCTACTCTACTATTGTTCCTGCTGTTACAGTAGGACTGTACTGTCTTTGACATTATGTGGAAAAAACATAGATCTCCCATGTATTTAAGTACAGTGAGATGGAGGTAGGAAATCACCGGGTTAAAGTTTAGCATTTAATTAAATTGCTATATATTACTGAATTTATCTAAGACGTTACCAACTTTCCTCACACAAAGATGCTAGTGTTTAATGTTTCTTATAATTAAACTTAGCTATGAAGTAGAATAAAATCCTGAATCCATGCAGTATGCTCAATGCATCAGAATACCCTAGGAAAAAGCTCTTTTGGAGTACAATTGTATTCCACTGCAAGATTCTCTATGCCTTTTATTTAAAAAAATACTTTTTATTGCAGGATCTCTTCAGCTGTATTTCCCTGACATTTGATGAGTTAGTGCTCAGTTTCTTCATGCCTGTGTGAAACAGATATGCTGGTGTCATTTGGAGTGGTGCTTTTAACTTTGCACAGGACTAACCACTCAGTGTGTAGTGTTTGTGTTTCCTTGCTTGAAGAACCTCAACTCGTGTATATTCAAAACTATATCTGTTACTTCTTGTCTGTTTAAGCATGTACTGGCCGAATTAGAAAGATCTATAGCTGTGGATATTTACTGGAGCTGTTTCTTTGGTATGCCTCTAATTCTTGAAGAGAGCCTGCCAAATAGAAAACTACTTATTTCTCAATTTCTCACTCTCCACCAAGTTTCTGTCTTGGCAGTATTTATCAAACTGTCTTTTTAAGGTGTAGTCCTGTTTGGCAGTGGCTGCATCCAAAAGTGACTTGCAAATTTTGGATCTTATTATTCAGAAATTATGTATTAAAATGCAGTTGATTCTTGCTTTTTACCCAGTGAAAACAGAAACATTGCTCCCCACGGGTATGGGTGTAATATGCTTGGTTCTGCTGAAGGCAGTTTTTACAGCTGGGTGTTAAAGTCATGAAAATCAAACTGCTGACACAACCTGAATCATAGTACCACAAGTAGCACTTCTTTGTTCTTGTATGACAGTTTCATTGGTACTATAAATAGTTGGCTTCTTACAGGTGTTCATGTGTAATAACTCTTAGAAGACAACACTTGGTAAGTTTTCAAATGAATCACATTAATTCCAGGATTAATTTTTGTAGGGAGACCTTTAGACGTTTTTCCTTTTGAGGTTTTTAGTCATAAAAATCCATATGTGAAAAGAATTTGTTCCTTTTAATTCCTGAAATACAGCTTTCTGGCCGGGAGAAGCAGAAAGGAAGTTGGCTTGTTTGTGATAGTGGGCAGTCTCACTTGATCTAAGGCTTCCAATGTCAAGTCCTTGGAAAAAATTTTTATTTCTTTCCAGTTTTTCTGTTCTGCCATTGGCACTCAGCTGGCA
Source organism: Odontophorus gujanensis (assembly GCA_013399175.1). NCBI lineage: Eukaryota > Metazoa > Chordata > Aves > Galliformes > Odontophoridae > Odontophorus > Odontophorus gujanensis. The sequence goes on along the minus strand of VXAB01010091.1, from coordinate 12,548 downwards.
GGAGATCTTGTAGGTAGCTGTGTTATCACCAGCCCTGATGGAACAGCAGATCTATGAGGAAAAGCCTGTGTGCTTCTGTTTCAAACACCACAAGGAAGCCTGAGTATATGAACCGTAGTAAAGCCTTTTCTCAACTGTTGCTGGGTGTATATACTGACAGTGCCATATGCTTTTAACAAAATGGATGTCTGAATGCAAAACCAGAGTTCCTGTTGCAGGATTTTCTATTGCTCCCGCTTGTTTCTGGTTTATGTAGTGGTGTTGGGAGAACAAAGAACTGACTGTGTACGTGGCTTGAATCTGGAGTAATTTAGGTGGCTATAGTCACTCCTCAGACAGCTTGGTGAAATGGAGTCTATAAATTGAGCTCAGAAACTGTTTTCTTTGACAGTTATCATTGAGCCTGAATTTAATGTAGCTGGTAGTTGGTGCATTGCCTCTTTCAGGTAAAGCTGATTAATGCAACAATCACTGGAACGTAGTTATCTTGACATCTAGAGAAACTGAAGTGAGTGACTTCGTGATGGCTGGCATCTGCAAAGCAAACAAATCTTTGTTCAGCTCCAGTCTTTGGGGCTGGTGTTTAAACCTGTCTATCAAGAAGCAGTGTGGTACTGATACGCTTCCTTTTTTTCTCCAGTCTTTACCTGAGCTTATTGACATCTGAAGAATAGGTGTGAGGTTTATTTATAAATGCTTTGCTATGGATTTTGAATTTGGATACTGTAGCATGCATGGGTATGTAGTTGCACCTTTAAATAGTTTAGGCAATAAAGTACTTGAACCACATTTAGCGGAAAGTTATTAGGATTTTTAAGAGATTTTTGTAAGAAGTTGCTTAATTAGCATACAGACCAGACTTTCAGAATTAAACTCCAGCATACTGCCACCTTTGTTAATACATTTATCTGCACTTGGTTCATTAATTACATGGAAAAGGCTGATTAATTCAATGGAAAATATTCGAGAGGAGGTGGGAACAGCACTAGAGAAGGAGGAAGAATTGTAAAGGTGAATTTTCTGGTTTTGCTACCTTTTAGTTCACGTATATAGTTCACAAACAGTGTTGTTGTTTTTTTTTCTCTAAGAAAACTTGCTTTTCAGTTAAATAAATTTCCTTGCCTAGATAACGTGGGGTTAAAGGCATGAATGAATTTGCTTTTCCTGAAGTAATGGCTAATGGTGAAAGATAATAAATTTCTTGAAGGTATCAATGATTATTTAAACAAATCCTGACTTGATTCTTGATTCCTTGGTTGCTTTTATTACCATTGGTTATCATTCTCAGTACTTTAGCTCTGACTTTTCTTTAGGCTTCCTCCTTCCAACTATTTCCTGTGATTGCTTCATGACAAAATAAAAAAAAAATTAGTTGGAAGTTGAAGTGAGTAATATTTTTGCTTTTGTTAAGTAAGGAGACTTTATATAGGCAGAGGGTGCTACATGAAGTGCTGCTTTTCTGGACATCGGCAAGAGGAACTTGTTGGAGTCCAGGCCTCTTAGGGAGCAGAATTCAAAGAGGAATAAGTCAGCAATACACTATTTAAAATTGCAGTCGAATGTATTGAAGTTTGGGATGGGCATGGGAATTTTGTCATGTGGTAGGTAAAGAAATTGTATGTGTGGTGATATGAGCAAGAAGTTAAATAGTTGTTGAGGTATGAAGTGAGCGAAACAGTTCAGGAAAGTAACGGAAGTCCAAGTTCATAGTCTGAAAGCACTGCTTCTGAACAAAACAGGCTTACCACTTTCCTGTTCTCTGCCTGATCAGGAGGTTCAAGATGTAGAAAGCTCACTGAAGGCTGTTCTGCTTTTGTAGAACTTCATTCCATGTTGGTGTTACCTCCACTCCTGTGTTCTGATTATTTTTTTTTTTATGGGCCAATGTGGATAAGTGAAGAGAAATAATATTCTGACAGGTTACTTATAGTAATGTGCTCTGCCCTTGATCCCAGTTGCAGTGTACAGGGCTGTGCTCTAAGTGACACAGTAAAGCTCTCCACCTAGAGGGAGGAAACAGACTGCAGTCACTGGAGCAAGGCTAACCGGCTGCCTTGGCTTGGGAGATCCACACTTCCCATAAAGTAAACAGTGGCATAGAGGTCTTCTTTCTCAAAGAGGGACAATCAAGTAGCTGATAACTTCCTTACTTAGCATTTTATTTCAAATGCTTAAAAATCCAGTAAAACCACGGAAACTAGACTCTCCTAGTTGATAAGAGAAGACAATATAAAAAAATTGTACACAAATATTGATGTGTTTCAGTATCTGTTATACTTTGAAAGAAATTGCTTGTTCGGAGTGCTTTTCTTTGCTTTATCCCTTCCTTGATTTGGGAGAGGACTTCTAAAAAAGCATCTCCTTATTCTGGCTGAAGGCAGTACTCTGATAAATGTGTTTCCCAACATGCTTTCTGAATGCATAACTGTGCTTGCAGGATGGCACTGAAATTTTTCAGTGTAGGTGAAAGGATATGTGTGTAAGAAAGAAATTTTATTTCCTGTATACTAAATTTCTCCGCCTTATCCTTAGATCTCCTTTTGCATTTGTTGTCCTCTATTTTGAGCTTTATGTGACAATGAGCTGCCTACCCCCTGTGCTGCTGGTTTTTGTTAACCAGGAAAGTTTGTCAGAATCACTTGTACAAAATAAGTTGTTGCAGAATAAATCTATTGCTTTGGCTTAGTAGCAGCCTATATATATATATATATATATTTTTTTTTTTTT
>VXAB01010090.1:10957-24534 GCA_013399175.1 Odontophorus gujanensis | reverse complement strand
TGAAGATGCCTGGTACACAGATGAGTCCAGCAAGGGTAACCATTCCATCCCTCTGCTGACACAATCTGGTTTGAAGAGGGGGATGGTTAGAGTAGCCAATAGGCGGAACTACAAGCCATGTGAATGTTGATAAACAAGCAACCTGGAGATAGTGTCCTGAATATCTGCCCAGATATCTGGGCGGTGTACTGGAGGCTCCCTCTTTGGATTGATCAGTGATCTTCCTAGGACTGGCCTATCCACGTCCGACCAATCTGGGGTAAAGATATGTGGTTAGACATATGGAATACAGTTAAAAACAAGACTGTATGTGTCTGCTGTATTTCTGGTAATCAACCTCTATAGTCACTGGAAAATGATGGAGCCAACACACTGGCCTGAGTTTGATGGATTCCCCATCTGAGAACATCAGCTGCAGGTTACATCAGAAGCTGTGGCATGCTGGACAAAAGACAATGTGGGGAGTCACTAAAGCATGGGCTAATGCAGGTCTATCCAGTGCTGAAAGCGAAGCAGGCATAGACCATCAAGGCATTGATGGCTGCCTATGGGACACCTCAAGTCATTGGGAGCGACCAACAGACTCACTTAACAGGTGAAGTGATACAATACTGGGCAGAATATAACAACATTGAATANAGGGGGATGGTTAGAGTAGCCAATAGGCGGAACTACAAGCCATGTGAATGTTGATAAACAAGCAACCTGGAGATAGTGTCCTGAATATCTGCCCAGATATCTGGGCGGTGTACTGGAGGCTCACTCTTTGGATTGATCAGTGATCTTCCTAGGACTGGACTATCCACGTCCGACCAATCTGGGGTAAAGATATGTGGTTAGACATATGGAATACAGTTAAAAACAAGACTGTATGTGTCTGCTGTATTTCTGGTAATCAACCTCTATAGTCACTGGAAAATGATGGAGCCAACACACTGGCCTGAGTTTGATGGATTCCCCATCTGAGAACATCAGCTGCAGGTTACATCAGAAGCTGTGGCATGCTGGACAAAAGACAATGTGGGGAGTCACTAAAGCATGGGCTAATGCAGGTCTATCCAGTGCTGAAAGCGAAGCAGGCATAGACCATCAAGGCATTGATGGCTGCCTATGGGACACCTCAAGTCATTGGGAGCGACCAACAGACTCACTTAACAGGTGAAGTGATACAATACTGGGCAGAATATAACAACATTGAATAGCGATTCCACCTGCCATACAATCCAGCGGGGGCAGGCCTTATGGAACATTATAATGGTATTCTCAGTGCTGCCCTGAAGACAGACTCTCAGTCTCTGCAGCGGTGGACAGAGAGGTTCCATGAAACCTTGTGAGACCTGAATGTAAGACCTAGAGATGGTAGACCCCGTGCCTTGAAAATGTTACAGATGACATGGGCCTCCCCAGTTAGGATCCAAATTATGGACATCGATAATCAGGTAAGACCTCAAATTGGCAATGAAAATAATCTTCTGCTCCCTGCCCCTGAGAATGTAGAACCAAGTGCCCATAGAATAAAGTGACCCTGGAAGGTGCAGGTAGGACCAAAATGGTGTGGCCTACATGCACCTTGGGGGCGATTATTGGAGGTAGGAGGTTTGGTAGCCCCTCCAGTAATTGCTACATGGTCTACCAATATTGTGGTCAAGACTCCTCTCTTTATTGCTAGAGGGACCCCCATCATGTCCCTGTGGCAGATCAGGACACCCCCTTTGGTGCCTGATATAGTTGTACACCTACAGGCCAAAAGGTTTGGTACAGGCGGCCAGGGCATGCCCCAGTGCAAGCTGAAATGTTGACCCAAGATAGGAATACTACCCATATCTTGCCCTGGAGGGCAAACCTTCTCCTCTTGGTACCTCAGAGGCACCTATATTACTCCCTGCTAGTCTTGTAGTCTTTATGATCCCGGGAAGGAACAAAATGCTACTGAAATGTTACAGTGTTGCTGTGAGATTGTATGACACCCCTGATGGTCTTACTTGGACTTATGGAGCATAGGATGGACCTGCACCATGTGATTGCATGCCTTCAGTAAGCACCACTGAGCACTGGTCCAAGAAAGAAACAAACTGGAGAAAAAGAATGTGGAACATGAAGGTATTCATCCTATTAAAAATGTAGCATTTATATGGACCAATGCATGAAAAGGTATGTTTTTATAGCAACTGAAGACTAATCACCATTCTAGGAAATGGTCCATTATGACTATTACTACACTGGTTTCCTACTTATGGTGAAAGGGCTTATATGACCAATTAAAGGTGAAGATGGTACTTTTAGGCTCTAATATAGTGAAAGAACAGAGGCAGCTGTTCAGATTGACAAAATAATATCCTATATTCTTCATGTTTACACTGATGTAAAGTGAAACCACATGGGCCAGCTAGCTGTAAATCACCCCAATGCTAGTGGAAGTTTTCTTGATAGGATAGGCTGGGAGTGTGCATGTAAATGCATCCTGAAGTTCCAGTGAGTTCCTTGCTGCTGTTACCAGGATATTGCTTTCAGGTTGGAGGCACTTCACCTTTCCTGATTTATGCTGGGATTGTCTTATGAGTGGAGATAAATTCTCTACCAAGCCATAGAGTCAAGTTTAAAAATGCTAGGCTTTCAAACTGCTGACAGCTTGAAGGGAAAGCAGAACTCTTCTGGAGTGCTGATTTTACAAAGGCTTCTGTGTTGATGACTTCTTGGCTTGGCTTTGTATCAGCTTCAAATAGGTGAGCTCCTTAATATCTTAAAACTTGAGTTTGTTGTTTGTTTTCCTGACTTTAAATATTTGAAGGCAACCAAGGGTCTGCACATAAGATCCTCACACATACTTCCCCAGATCATTTTTCTTCATGAAGAGAATGTACAAGTTCAAACTGTGCTCGCTCTCCTTTTTGATTGTCCTTATATTAGCTTCCCCTTCTTTCACTTTGAGTATGTTCAATAGTAAAAGTTTAGAAAGAGAGCAATAAGGCTGAGAATGTAGAGGAAGACTACCGTGTTCAAATTAACAGGGAATGTTTGTTCTGTGAAGAGGTTGTAGGAATAATGAGCAGCAATAGCCACAAACAGGCACTGGATGAAGGGAGAAAAAGAAGCTGCCAGATTCCACATAAGACATGATTATCCCATCATAAAGAATATCACAACATGATACATATTCATAGTGTCCTCAACCCAAACTACTATCTGCTTGTCTCTCATGACATTCCTGAAAAACTTGCCTTTCCAGTCCAGCAGCCTTTTCTGCAACATAGAGGGAATACCACATGTCCACCAAACATTGAGTCTTACCAGCTACTGCAAGGAGCAGGTTTGAATCCAGCCTTTCCCACCACTGCCCTTGCATCGGTTCTCTGCCATGAACTGGTAACTGAGATCTTGGAACTTGAAAACTAAAGCTGGGAGACTCCTTCTCTTCCCCTGTGGTCGTCAGACTATTTTATCTGTATAGTGGCTTTGATTTCTAATTTACTTACCAGTGAGCCCATGTGCATTGTTTATACTATCTCCCCAAAAAATTAAAACTTGCCTTGTCCTTCAGGCACATATTCCACCTCTGAAAATCAGCTGAACAGCATAGTGTTGTGACAGTATACATGCAGAGAAGTCATCCGTTCCTGTTTTTTGCACAGACTAAAGAAAAACTGAGAAGTCAAAAGAAGTTGAATTAATAAGTTTAGACAGAAGATTTTACACTAAAAATTGATAAGAATAGCAAATAATGGTTCCACACCCATTTTCTTTTCTGTTTATAGAAGCTGGTGTAATTCAAAACATGCAATATATCCTGTATTGTCTGTAATGGAGAGAAACTGAAGGGTAGAATTTCTTCCACAGAATCTCAACTACGTTTATGTTTGGATTCATGTCTTGCTGTTAAAAGAGGACACATCTTAATCTTTGACTGAGCTTTCATATAATTTGCAGCTGCTTGGGTCTGGTTGTTTTCAGGACAAAGGCCAAATGCTTACTGGTACCAGAGAATGATCTACTGCACTGTGCTGAATGCCCGAACTCTTCTGGGATATTCATTAGTAAAGATTATTTTTGCAGATTAATACATGTCACGTCACTGTATTTCTGCATACAAACACACACTATCAAAAAGTGAATCTGCTTTTCAGGGACACAGAACTAAAAAAAAGCTGCTGCTCTTGCTGATGAAAGTATTGTATCCTGTATTGGTGAGCCCACTGACAACAGTCCTAGGAGGGCTCTGCAAGCTGATTCACTTTTCAGAAATATATTGTCCAGTTATCCCCAAATATAACTACTCTGAAGTCTTAAGTCAAGATTCAGTTTAATTCTTCTGATCAAGCAGAGAGATGGGATTCCATTGTTAGTTCAGTCAACTATTTGTAATACAGGACAAAACTGTGCAGACAGGCTAGAAAATATTTCTGGTGAACTTTCACTTCAACATAGGACAGAGTCACAGAATACTGTGGATTGTAAGGGACCTCTGGAGATAATCTAGTCTAACCCCTTTGCTAAAGCAGGTTCCCTAGAGTAAGTTGCACAGAAAAGTGTCAAGGCAGGTTTTGAATATCTCCAGAGGAGTTATTTAACCTCTCTGAGAAGGTTTTTCCAGTGCTCTGTCACCTTAAAAATAAAGAAGTTTTTCCACAGGTTTATATGAAAATTCCTAGGTTGTCAGTGTGTCAGACACTGCTTCCAGCTTTGTATCATCAGCAAATTTGCTGAAGGTGGACTCTATCTCTGTACCTAGGTCCTTGATGAAGATGTTGAATAAAATCAGACCCAGTACTGACCCCTGTGGAACACTGCTAACTACAGTTTACACAAACCTTTAACCTACAATTCTGGAATAATCCAAGGCAGATAACCAGAATGCATTCTAATGTGTGTGGAATTTCCTTCCTGCCCACTGTATGGAAACTGTTGAATCACGGCCTGAACCACTGATTGATCACCTGAGGCGAGCACTGAGTCAGCTGCAGGAACACAGGTGAAGGCAATGCACCTGTGTGACCAGAAGGGGTGGAATCTGGCTCCACCTCTCCCAGACCCCATTTAAGGGCTGACCACCACTGGGGAAGGATCTTTTGTTGGAGATCCCTCCCCTGTGGAGTTATCAGTGACCCTCAACTATCTGGAAAAGGTGAGCCTCTCTTTATTCACTGGTTGCCTGTTTACCATCCAGATAAGCCCAGCAAAATATACCATCTTCCTCACTGTTTTCTCTGAGTACCTCTCTTTTGGGTTATTCACCCTACACCCACTAACAGATTTTATTCAGCCAGGCAAGCAACAGCAGGTCTTGTATGGAAGTAGATATTTCAGCAGCCTTCATTAACTGGTAGCTAAGGTTTTGAGGAACTATCTAGGAGATGCCATAGTTCAAAGCTTCTTCACCAGCACTGTGGTGACACAGGAATATCCATCCACAGGAAAGACGCTGCAGAGTGGAAAGAGCCTATTTCCTGGGACAGAGATAGGCAAACGGCACTGCAGTGCTTCTTTACTTCAAGAAAGAAGCTTCTGAGGAAGTCAGGCAGAATGATATCCAGCAGCAGTGTCAGACTCTCACATGCAAAATGCTGTCAAAAAACAGCACGCTGAAGTTGTGCCCATTCCTTTAACAACATCAACTTTATTTCCCCCAATAGAACAAAGCACATGTAAACAGCATTTACTGGAAAGCATAGACCAAATAAATGCAGGATCAATCAAGGACATTAGCTTATGTCACGGTGCCCCATTCTGAAAAGGGAACAACTTGTTTACAGGACCAGTCCCTCTATGAAGCCAAGCTGAACCCTTCCTACTCTATCCATCATATTTGAAAGGTCATGGCAGTCTGGTAAAGTTCCCACTGACTGGGAAATGGGAAACATAAATCCTGTTTTCAAGGAATAAAAGAAAATCCAGGGAACTACAGGCCAGTCAATCTCACCTCTGTGCTTGGGAAGATCATGGAGCAGATCCTCCTGAAAGCTCTACTAAGGCATGTGGAAAATAAAGATGTCAGGGTAAGTCATGCCTGACAAACTTGGTGGCCTATTACGATGGAGTTACAGCATCACTGGTAAAGAGAGAGCAACGGATAGCCTCTGCCTGGACTTGTGCAAAGAGTTTGACACTGTCCAACATGACATCCACGCTGCCAAATTGCAGAAAAAATGGATTTGATGGATGAACAACTCTCTGTAAAAGGAATTGGTTGGATGGTTGCACTCAGAGCTGAGGTCAGTGACTCAATATCTGAGTGGAGACCAGTGATGAGTGGCATTCCCCAGGGATCAGTACTGGGATCAGAGCTACTTAACATATTTGTAGGTGGCATGGGCAGTGGAATGGAGTGCACCCTCAGCAAGTTTGTAAACGACACCTAGGTGAGTGTTGCAGTTGACACACTGGAGGGAAAGGATGTTTCCCAGATAAACTCTGACAAGCTTGAGAGTTGGGCAGGCATGAATCTCACAAAGTTCGACAAGGTCAAGAGCAAGGTCCTGTATCTGGGTGGGGACAATTTCAAGCTCAGGTACAACTGGGACAGAGAATGGCTTGAGAGCAGCTCTGAGGAGAAGATTTGGGGGTGTCAGTTAGTGAAAGACTCAATGTGAGCTGGCAATGTGCACTTACACCCCAGAAAGCCAAACATATCCTGGATTGCATCAAGAGAAGTCTGACTAGCAGGTTGACGGAGATGTTTCTGCCTGTCTGCTCTGCTCTTGTGAGACCCCACCTGCACAGCATCCAGTCCTGGAGACCCCATAGAGCTGTTGGAGGAGGTCTAGAGTACGGCCACGAAGATGATCAGAGGGCTGGATCACCTGCTCTACGAGGACAAGCTGAGAAAATTGGGACTCTTCAGCCTGGAGAAGAGAAGGCTCCAGGAGGATCATACAGTGGCCTTCTAGTACCTGAAGGAGGCCAACAAAGGAGCTGGGGAGGGACTTTTTAGAAGGGCATGTAGCAACAGGATGAGGGGAAATGACTTCTCACTGGAAGAGAGTAGATTTAAACTAGATACTGGGAAGGAAATCTTTACTTTGAGGATGGTGAGATAGTGTCTTCAGAGTTTGCGTATGCTCCCACCCTGAAAGTGTTCAAGGCCAGGCTGGAAGCAGGAAAAACACTTAGACCTTGAAGCAAAATGGCTACTTGATCTTTCTATCTGAGATTTCTAACTATTCAGTGTGTGAATGCTGCTCACCTTGGATCAACAAGTCTGCCTGTTGCTTTTCAGAGTCTGGAGCTCAAAAAGGTGTGTTAATCTCTATGCTTGATTGTTGTGGCAGTATAAGTGATAGATTTGCTCTTCAACAAGACAATGGGTGTGCTGCTCAGAAACTGTTTCTAATCTGAACAAGTATTTGGGAAACTGAAAAGCTAATATCTATGCTGATATGTTCAAAGCCCATCATTTCTGGGTGCAAAACGTAATACCTCATATTTTCAAACAGAAAAAACTCGTGCAGGATTTTGGAAAGCTGAAGTTGATGGACCCAGATCCTCTTGTGATGGACAGACAAGTTATCTGCATACCCACAAAAGAAACAGGGCTACAGAATTGTACCTTCATTTCTCACTTCAGCTTTAATCTACCAGCTGGCAGAGGTAGCTGTAGTTATCCAAGACTGAAGTTATCAGAAACTGAAACAAATGAAAAGAAATAGAGAACCATTTTATGTTCAGCTCCAGCAGTTCCAAAAAGATGCATATATTAATGCTAAAAGTCAAAGGATCTCTCAATTTAATACTCACTGACAGAATACCCAGCTGGAATTCATACAGCGGAGTGAATAGTAAAAACCTGAAACAAAGTACTTCATATCCTTGTTGGTAGGTTGAAAAGAAAATACGGTCTGTGCATACTTGTAACTCCTTATGTAACCAAATAGAGTAGTCAAAAATGCTTTATCAGGAACAGCAAATTCAATTCTAAACATCAGAATCCCCCTGGAAGCAAATTATGTTCTCATTTACAAAGATCTCATACAATTTTGTTTTGTCTTGTTACACTTGCCAATCAGCTGGAAAGACAGAAACTAAATCAAGTACCTGTGCAAACTGAACAGCCAAGCACAGACAACCAATAAGAACTACGTTGTAAGTTGAAATGGCAAATTCTTGACATCAGAAATTTTTCAAACCTATTCAGCAGTACTGTCAGTGTTCAGTGCCGTGCATTAACTAAGGATCTTACAGAAAGGTTTGAACATTGTGAACAAGCAGAAAACAATATCATCAATATTCTTGACAGCAGGAAGATACAGTGTCCTTGGCAGTCTTGGAGAAGGTTGTGTTAAGTTTGAGAAAGCAATTCTACTCAAGGATAGGTCCTCCACCAGCTAGGTCTGAGAGAAAATAAGGAATTTTCATATACTCTATACACTCTGTGCTTACTTGGGAGATGTCAATTTTTTACTTATTCATTAAGAAACGCTTCAATGTAAATTTCCTTATGAAAGGAAGATTCACAAATGGGAGAAAATAAGGTATGGTTTAGAAATACTTCATCACTTTCAATAGGACAGTATTGACTCTTGTGGCAAAATGCAGATGTCTAAAAGGTCTCCCACTCCTTTCACTGCAGTCGATCAATGAAAGATGTTTATAAGCTCTGACTTTTCAATACTTGCTAGCCTCTTACCCAGAAGGGGCCAGTTCTGTCTCCCCACCTCAGAATATTTAGCTTGATATCATCATGGCTAGATTATAGGCAACCAGCAGATGTCACAGCTTCAGCTGATTGTATGTACGCATGTGGAAGGGCCCTGTGCCCTTCTGAAAGGAGGCAGAAGGCGAAGAGAAGTGTGACTGGCAGTGGAGAGTGGACCAGGGGCCACAATTCTATCCTTGGATCTCAAAATCAACACATAACCTAAGTTGGCAAGTCCGACAAACTGTAGGGCAGATTTATTTAATAACTTCCCTTCATCCTGCTCTCCGTGGCACACACTGGTGGGAAACTGATATTGCAAATGATAGTACAAAGTAACCCTGCAGCTCTTCTCCTACCCTTGGTTTCATGTGACATACTGCTAAAAGGCCTTAGCTCTTCACTAATATTAGAGATGTAGCACCCCAAAAACTTCTTTGCTGAACACCGGCCTTCTATGGCACAGTAGGAAACAGATTTCTCCCTGTCACAAACTGGATACTTACCACAGGCTGCGTGCTGGAGGAAGATGTAGTTCAGGATGTCTACAGCAGGGTTCTGCAGAACAAAGCAAGCAGTTTCTGGATCTTCTAGAGTGTAAGTTATAGCTAAATAATGGATTGTTTCCATCATTAATGTTATTTCCTTCATGTCCCACAATGCTCAGGACATCTGAAATTCCCTACTGTCTCCCTTTTTTTTTTTTTTTTTTTTATCTGTTTATAGGGCAGACTCTCTTAAAAGCATGCTGTTTTGCTGTAAAACTACAAAAAATTTCCCTCTGTTAAAACGGCTCTTCCTTTCTTCAGGAAAGGAACGTTCAACAGATATTCTGTCAAATTACCTTGTCCCAATCCTGCCTCATCCCTAATCCACAGAAATGGAGGAGACAAAACCACCTCATTCTTGCATTCCTCCCATTCTCCCAAGATGGTTATTGCTCTGCTAAACTTCCTCATTATCTCTCTTGAGACTCAAGACCTTATCACTGTTTTAGTCCCACTGAAGTCCTCTACTGAATTTTATTTTTTGTGTGTCTTACTCATGAACCCATGAGCCTCAGGGAATTTTTTTCAAATGCCATTCCCATCCACACCACTCTACTACCATTCCCTCTAGATCTACAGGTCTTTGGCTGTTCCTGTTTTATGAAATTTACAGACCATTACAGTCAAGAGCATTTTAATATTGTTAAATATAGAACTGGAGTATATCAGAAGTCCTGAACTCCAAGCTAGACTTCTGGAATTCAAATCCTGGAACATCTTACATCCTACTCACTATGCTCCATGTCCTTTCTCTACTCCCCATGCCCTAAATCACCACATTAGACCTGCCATCGACCTTCAAGCTCATTTGTGACATTTAACTCTGGGGATTCAACAGAGATTTGCCCAGCTGAACCCATAGCTATTGAAGACCTGAGGTCTCTTAACTGTGAAGTGACAAATCTCAAACACTGAGCAATGTTGTTTGGGTTGTTTTTTATTTGTTTGTTTGTTTTTGATGATGTTGTTTTTATTTTCTTGAGAATAGGCTATATTGGCATCTCAATGACTTTAAATCTCAGTTCTACTCAGTCTACTCAGTTTTCCCACAACACATGCATTTTTACATATGCATTTAAAGAAAATAATTTTCCATAATATTCTGGACTTAAGATGCAATCCTGAGCCCGTCTTTGTGTCGTTCTGTCAGAGCCTTTTGAATGTTGACCAGAAAGTTTCTGAGAGTTCCCTGATATGGGCAACTCCCTATCATCATTACTGCAATGTAGATAGATTCTCCCTGAGATACATTTGAAGATTTAAAGTAAGTTTGAAGAAAATTGAAAATCTACCTAGTGAAAAAATGTAGGCACATAGGAGGTTCATGTTCATTTTAGGTTTGTTTTTCATGATCATGCTGTTCACGTGGATATTGCTATTGAAGAGTGCATCTCTACCTACCTCTTCTTTCAAGGATGTAGTTGTAGAATTCTTGAATTTTCTGACAAGCTGTCGTGACTTCTGGAAATAAATCAAAATGAGCATACCCAAGATCAGCCCCATTTATCTTACCCTTGACTATGTCCTGAAAAAGGAGGCTCCTTAGACAAAAGCTTGAGTCTACAGTTATTGAACAGAAAATATGTAAATTACTCTGAAAGTACTGCCTCCTATTTATTTCTATGGAACAACAACAGATGCAAAGAGAATAATAAAACTGTTCGATAGAGCAAATTCTCGGCTACAAAACACTATTTTTCAACAGTCACAACCATTAGCTATGCATTTTTGCCAGCAATGGCCTCATGCCGCACATGCTGTACTCATAAAAATCTGCATTAGCAGAGGTGACCTGCTGTTGCTGTCATCAGTGCTGAAACCCACCTCTTACCACCTCACTGTGCTGACATGCACTGCTTGGTCTCCATAAACATTCAGCAGCGCTGATGGGTGTGATTCTTTCCACATGAAGGAATTCAGTTGTACAAATTTTATTCATACACACTTCCATGTCAAACACTTTTTTGTCAAACTGCCCCTCTGATGCTCTCTCTGCCACATGCAAAAATCAGTCACGGTATTTTCCAGAGCAGTGTGGGTGTCATAATTGCATTTTTCTGTTGGCATTCTAGAAGGTTCTCCATGCTATCAGGCAATTTAGGATTAATTCATCACTTTTAACGTTTCAGAGATGATAACTGAGCAATGTTTGTTATTTGGCTTCCTGAGGTCCTTGTTTGCTTTGCTTTATATAGCGAATATATTAGCGAATATATACACTGTTTGCTTTGCTTTATATAGCGAATATATTGTAATATTATAATAAAATAATGTTTCTCCTCTGCCCTTCTTTCCTTTAGTAGACAGAGCTTTTCAGTGGTATTTGTAAGTGCCAAGTTTACCTAGGAACACTTGTGAACACTGCAGTCACTTTCAACAATCTGTGTTAATATGCTCTAGTTCTACCTCATTAGAAAATAGACAATGACTTTCTCCAAGTTTAATCTTCTCTTGGCACATTTTTATCTTTTGAATTCTCATATACTGTTAAGTCTATGAGTATCCACACCCCCTTTGGAAGTGTCTCTTACTATCCTGTGCCCACTGCCAGTGGCAGTAACTTGTGAATTACATAGCAGGGAAAACTGTGGCCTAATATCAGGCCTCTTATGCTGGTAAATATGGGTTTTAAAGGGCCTTATAAACAGTTTCTTAACAGACAGAGAATGCAGTTCTGATGAAACTGCAAACACATAGAGTGTTCCTGGCACTATTTACCCACTGTACTTAGGAGTTTGCACATTTGGACAAAAAATATCCCAATTATACATAGATTTACTTGTATAAGATGTAACAAAAATGTGGCTGTATCTAAACCTACCTGTCTGCAAATCTCACAGACTCGCATGCAACAGCACTGTTATGATGACATAAGAAAATTTGAACACATTTCTACCCTGAAGTCAAGCACTACTGTCAAAACTCTCTTTGGTCTGCTCTCTGATATAAGCCCTAAAAGCCTCAGCACAAGTGTGTCATGTGTGTGTCCTGGCACAGAAGCATACGCCCTTGTAATCCAGACAGAATCTGCTATCAGAGAGATTAGTGGGTGATTATCAACTGGCTCAGAGTCAGTCCATCAGGGATTTAGTACTACTACATGCACTCAGATGCTTCATACACATTCCACTTCTCTGCTTCCTCCCAAACCATAAAGCGTAAGCTTCAGATAAAAGAGAAAACCTCTGAAGAAGGAGTAGACTTACCCCACCAGCACAGCTGCCTTCAGATCTCTCTTTCTTCAGGATGCCCCCAGCACAGTTTTCCTGTCAGTCTGGGTATATTCAGCAGGCAAACCAAGAAGCTGCAATAACATGTATCACTAAGTAGATGTTGTGCCCAATTTTCTTCTCCAAAAGTGAAAGGAGTACATGGTCTCTTGGGTCTCATACAGATGTGGTTGATCTTAACACCTGTTAAGTACCACTCAGAGTCCCTCATGTTATGCACTGTAAAGTCACCACCAGATGTAGACAGTTCGTTGTGGTTGAAGGCAATTTGTAATGTCAGAGCTGAGGTTACATCACATGTCCTCCCACTCTCTCTTGACTCTCCCCAGAAGATTGATCAGATTAGGGGACTGGAAAGAGAAGGAAAATGAACACTGAGCAGGGATTCTACGGGAGTGAACCACTGATATTTAGTCTCATACTTGGGAGCCTGGCCAAATTTTCACGTGGGAGCCAGACCAGCATTTCTGCTGCTGATTTCTTCAGGACACGGTGATTGCTGAGCTATTCATGTAATTGCATAAGACTCAGAAATACAGGAACAAAGTTTTCCATCGATATTCGTGGATACTAGTGTTCTGGGGAGCAAGCTCACTGGATTGATTACCAAGGCTTTAAAGTAGGTTCAACGGGGAAAGGGAGAGGAGTTAGATGTGACAGAAGAACTGGAGGTTGTTGTCACTGTTGTCATTGCTGGAGATTTCAGGGAAAAACCTGAGTTGTCCCATAGGATCATGCAAGGGCTCCTCAGAGGAAGTAACATTGCTAATCACAGAATCACAGAATTATAGGAGTTGGAAGGAACCTCTTGAGATCATTGAGTCCAGCCCCCCTGCCAAAGCAGGCTTTCTTAGACCAGGTTGCATAGGTAGGCATCCAGGCGGGTCTTGAACATCTCCAGAGAAGGAGACTCCACAACCTCCCTGGGCAGCCTGTGCCAGTGTTCTGTTACCCTTACTGTGAGAAGTTCCTACCACACATTTGTGTGGAACTTCCTACGCTTCAGTTTGGGGCCATTTCCCCTTGTCCTGTTGCCACACACTGCTGAGAGGAGTCCAGCCTTGTATCTTTACCTCCCACTCCTTAGATATTCATACACATGGATCAGATCCCCTCTGAGTCTTCTTTTTTCAAGGGTGAACAGACGCAGGGCTCTCAGCCTTTCTTCATAAG
>VXAB01010090.1:0-10752 GCA_013399175.1 Odontophorus gujanensis | reverse complement strand
GGGAGCCCAGAACTGGACACAATACTCCAGGTGATGCCTCACCAGGGCAGAGTAGAGGGAGAGGATCACCACCCTTGACCTGCTGGCCACGCTCTTCTTAACACACCCCAAGTTACCATTGGCCTTCTCCCCCAACCTGTACCAGTTCATGAAGTGATTCCTCCCTAGGTGCAAGACGCTACATTTGCTCTCATTAAACCTCATCTGGTTCCTTTCTGCCCAACTCTCCAGCCTGTCCAGGTCTCGCTGAATGGCAGCACAGCCTTCTGGTGTGTCAGTCATCCCTCCCAGCTTTGTATCATCAGCAAACTTGCTGAGGGTGGACTCTATCCCCTCATCAAAGTCATTGATGAAGATGTTGAGTAGGACCGGACCCAGCACTGACCCCTGAGTAACACTCATAAGTACAGGCCTCCAACTGGACTCTGCACCACGGATCACAACCCTCTGAGCTTTGCCAGTCAGCCAGTTCTCAACCCACCTCACCATCTATGAGGTCATTTTCAACCCAGGCCATTTTATGATTCAAGGAAGACAATCCTCCCCTTCTATTCACCTGTGTGACCGTAGGGGTGGAGTCTGTCTCCACCTCTTCTAGACTCCATTTAAGATCTGGCCACCACTGGGGTAGGATCTCTTGCTGGAGATCCCTCCTTTGTGGAGTTTCCTCCTTTGAGCTTTCGTCTTTGGGATGACTGAGTATTTCCCTTATTATTGACTGTCTCTTTGCCATCCTGATAATCATTCTAAATTAAACCATCCGTCAAAGATTTTGGCTGACAATAGCATTTGGTACTATTCATTTTGTTTCCCACTCTACACTGCTGTAGATATAGCGAATGTTAAGCAGCTGTCTGTGTTTTCTGGTCTGTCAGAAGGTCCATCTGTTGTGGGGGTACTAAAAGTGAAAGACCAACAGGAACCAATTGCTACAAAAACAGTACACAGGTGGTAGTACCTCACCAACTGGGGTTCCTTGCTCCCTATTCATGAGCTCATTTGTCAGCTAGAGAGTTGGGGTGTGATCAGCAAACCAGACAGTTCAGAGTCATGTCCACTAGATGGAAAGGGTCTCAAAATATTTGCAATCCATTTTGAATGGAAAGCACAGCCTTGATATTGTTTACCTGTTCAAAGAACTGGTTTCAAAGAGGCTAGGCTACATAGAAGCCAGTAGACCAAATACTCAACACCTGTCCTGGCTTTATTCAGCACTTATGCCTTAAAATGCCTAGAGTTTGACTGCACTTAAATGTGGGAAGGGCACTCAGAGCATATATAAGCTAATCCTTCGTTAGGGAGACACTTGTTGGCTTCTCAGCTGGTGGAAGGGAGGGAGACAGGTAAAGCACTGACATTTTGGCTGTGCATAACTGGAATCATATAATTCTGCATAAAGGAGATTGTGTATAAAAAGCCGCCTAGAAAGATACTTTACTGTGCTAAGATTTCTCTGAATTAGATCTGTTTAGGAATACAGAGAGTGCGTTGCTGCTATAAAATCTCCTATTCACAAGCCCCCACATTTTGTAAATAAAAATTGTGTTCTTTAATCTCCATATCTTGTGTCTACTATCATTCTTACATGAGGGCAAGAGAGGGATGAAAACTTCTGAAGTGGTGTCTGCAACCACAGAATTACAGAATTGTGGAGATTGGAAGGGACCTCTATGTAGCAGATCACTTTTTCCTTCATATTGACACAGCTTAACAGTGTAACACTTTCACTGATGCTGCTTTCACAGGCCCCAGTCTAAAGTCAGAGATGATTTTTTCTCTAAGAAGGAGGTAAAAAACTCCAGTGAGATGCTATTGTGGTTTAATCCAGCAAGCAGCTAAATACCATGCAGCCCTTTGCTCATTCCTTTTCCTCCCTGTTGGATGAGGGGGAAAATTAAAACAAACAAACAAACAAGCCTCTCTGGGTAACGCGTTCCAGTGTCTTACTATCCTCACAGTAAAGAATTTCTTCCTAATATCTAGTATAAATCTTCCAGTTTAAAGCATTTTCCCTCATCCTGCTGATTAATGCCCTTATAAAAAGTGTCCCCTTAGCTTTCTGGTAGACTGCCCATTCTCCTCTCCAGGTTGAAGAGCCTCAACTCTCTCAGCCTGTCCCTGTAGGGGAGGTGCTCCAGCCCTCTTTCTAGGTGTGGTCTCATGAGAGCAGAGTAGAGGGGCACAAATATCTCCATCCACCTGCTAGTTGGGATTCTCTTCATGCAACCCAGGATACAATTGGCCATCTGGAGTGTAAGTGCACATTGTCAGCTCATGTTGAATCTTTCATCAACTGACACCCCCAAATCGTCTCCTCAGGGCTGCTCTCAAGCCATTCTCTGTCCCTGTTGTACCTGTGCTTGGGATTGTCCCCACCCAGACACAGGACCTTGCACTTAGCTTTCTTGAACTTTGTGAAATTGGCATGTGTGCACCTCTCAAGCCTGCCCAGGTTCCTCTGAATGCTTTCCCTTCCCTCAAATGGGTCAACTGCATGAGTCAAATTGGTGTCATCTACAAACTTACTGAGGGTGCACTTGTTCCCACTGTTCATATCACCTGCAAAGATGTTAAATGCTACCAGTCCCAGCACTGATCCACTGATACCTGAGTAACACCACTCATCACTGCTCTCCACTTGAACACTGTGCCATTCACTGCAACTGAGTGCAACTATCAAGCCAATTCCTTGTCCAGTGAGTGGTCCATCCATCAAATCAATTTTTCTCCAATTCAGCAACCAAGATCACGTGGGACAGCAACAAACTCTTTGCACAAGTCCAGGCAGATGACATCCATTGCTCTTCCTTTACCACTTACACTGTAACTCCATCATACAAGGCCACAAAGTTTGTCAGGCATGACTTACCCTTGGTGAGGCCATACTGGTTACCACCAATGACCTCATCTTTATTTTCCAAGACAAGGAGTATATTCAATCACGTTCCATGATCTTGACAAGTACAGACATATGACTGACTGGCCTGTCGTTCCCTGGAACCTCTTTTTTTCCTCTCTTGAAAATTGGGGTTGTGTTTCCCTTTTTCAGTCAGTGGGAGTTTCACCAGACTGGCATGACTTCTCAAATGTGATAGATAGTGGCTTGGCAACGGGCAAACAAGAGTCAAGGAGAAGGCTGAGTTACTTAACAACTTTTTTGCCTCAGTGTTCTCTGGTAACTGCTTGTCACACAGATCTGAAATGTTTGGCTTGGTAGGAGGGGATTGGGGAAGCAACATCTCTCCCAGTGTAAGCTATGATCAGGTTTGTAACCACCTGAGGATCATGAACATCCACAAGTCTCAATGAGATGTATCCCAGAGTCCTGAGGGAATTCACTGATGTAGTCACAAAGCCACTCTCAACAATATTTGAGAAGTCATGGCAATCAGGTTAAATCCTTGGCAACTGGAAAAAAAGGCAACATCACACTCACTTTTGAAGAAGGGTAGAAAGGATGACTGCAGTATCTACCAGTGTGTCAGTCTCATCTTTGTGCCAGGAAAGATCAAGGAGCAGATCCTCCTGGAAGCTATGCATGTGGAAGAAAAGGAGGTGTTATGGGAGAACTAGCATGGCTTCACCAAGGGCAAATGCTGTTTGACCAACCTAGAGGCTTTCTATGATGGTGTCAGTGTATCAGTGGACAAGGGAAGAGACACTGATGTCATCTATCTGGACTTCAGTAAGGCTTTTGACATGGTACTCTACATTATCCTTCTCTCCAAACTGGAAGGATATGGATTTGATGACTGGACTGTTCAATGGATAAAGAACTGTCTGAAAGATCAAATCCAGAGAGTGGTGTCATTGGCTCAGTGTCTGGATGGTGATCAGTGATGAGTGGTGTCCCCCAGGGTTCAGTGCTGGGACCAAAACCCTTAAATATCTTTATCAATGACATTGATGGTGGGGTTGAGTTTGCCAATTACACCAAACAAATGGGGTACACCAACACACAGATGGGATTCCATCCAGAGGGATGAGCAGTGGGCCCAGGTGAACCTCATGCAATTCAATGAACTCAAATGCAAGTTCTTGCAGCTGGGTTGAGGCAATATCCACTACCAGTACAATCTGGGCACATGCCTGCTGAAAAAGACCTGGGGTACTGATGGATGACAAGCTGGACATGAGCCAACAATGTGCCCTTGTAGCCCAGAAAGGCAACTGTATGCTGGGCATACAGAAGAAACACAGCCATCAGGTCAAGGGAGGTGATCATGCCCTTCTACTCTGCACTGATGAGGCCTTATCTGGAGTTCTGTGTCCAGGTGTGGAGTCCTGGAGAGACACAGTCCTGTTGAAGCATGTCCAGAAGTGGCCACAAAAATGACTCAAGGGATGGAACATCTCTCCTATGGAGGATAGGCTAAGAGAGCTGGGGCTCTTCAGCCTGGAGAAGAGAAGGCTCTGGGAAGACCTGACAAGAACCTTTCAATATCTAAAGGGGAGCTACAGGAAAGAAGGGGATGGACTCTTTAACAGGGTTTGTTGTAATAGAACCAGAGGAAGTGGTTTCAAGCTTAAAGAGGCTAGATTTAGTTTGGATAAAGTCTTTTACACTGAGGGTGACAAGGCACCAGAACAGGTTACCAAGAGATGTGATGGATGCCCCGTTCCTGGAGACTTTCAAGGTGAGGCTGGATCAGGCAACCTTATCTAGCTGTGATGTCCCTAATCATTGCAGGGGAGTTGGACTAGATGACATCTAAAGGTCCCTTCCAATAAGGATTCCAAGGTTCTAAGAAAAACAAACTTGACAGCAAATAAAACCACATTGTGAATGAAAGATCAACATCATGACCAGTAACATTTAAGCTACTGCACTGCTTATAATAATTTTATTTTAACATATTCTGGTCAGATAAGTATATTAATAAAAAATGAAATGCAAGTCATTTATGGCAAATTTAATTCTTCTCTAGAGATTCTCTAGTGATGAAACCTTTTCATTGGTTTCACCTTGGCTGGTGCTGTCACTAAGGTCACATTTGTACTGCCATCTGCAGCAAATTGGTAGAAAACAGCATTTTAAAACATCCTCGGGATTTCTGATGAATTCTGCATAAGTGCCTAAAACGCTTTCATTGTTTTCTCACAAGCCCCAGGTGCATAACTAAAGAAATTTTCTTCATTTAGGGGAAAGAAGACATCTCCTTATGTGACCAAGAGGAACTCTCCCTGTTGTGCCTTTAGGTTTCGAATGGGGAAAGAA
The DNA here is from genome assembly GCA_013399175.1 of Odontophorus gujanensis. Lineage (NCBI taxonomy): Eukaryota > Metazoa > Chordata > Aves > Galliformes > Odontophoridae > Odontophorus > Odontophorus gujanensis. Next base: position 5,534 of record VXAB01010090.1, on the reverse strand, counting down.
CTCTGTAAAAATCTTCTACAGTGAGGGTGGTGAGGCACAGGAACAGGTTACCTGGAGTTATGGTTGATGCCTTGATACCTATGGTGAATAACCCAAAAGAATAGTATCCACAGAAAAGTATTCACAGAAAATAATGAGGTGGATAGTATATTTTGACAACTGGTAAATAAAGAGAGACTTACCTTTTGCAGATGGTCAAAGTGCACCAATAACTCCACAGGGGAGGGGTCTCCAACAAGAGATCCTTCCCCAGTGGTGGTCAGCCCTTAAATGTGGTCTGGGAGAGGTGGAGCCAGACTCCACCCCTTCTGGTCACACAGGTGCATTGCCTTCACCTGTGCTCCTGCAGCTGACTCAGAGCTCGCCTCAGGTGATCAATCTGTGGTTCAGGCCATGATTCAGCAGTTCCCATACACTGCCTCATCCTTGAAGATTTTCAAGGCAAGGCTGAATAAGGCCCTGGACAGCTTAATCTAGCTGTGGTGTCCCTGTTCATTGCAGGGGAGTGAGACTAGATGGCCTTCAGAGGTTCCTTCCAACTTTAAGGATTCTGTGACTATTGCTCCACTTGTTTTCTACTACTAGGAGCATTCCAGAGGGTGAGATCTGGCTTTCTTGACTGTAGTCCAGTTCTCACACTGAATCGCAGAGCTTGTTTGTCAGTGCAGTAACCAGCCTCCACCACTGGCTTGTGCCAAAAGCCACACAGGAAGGTGTGGAATTGTCTTAGTTTCACCTGTGACAGAATTATGTTCTTCAGTGAGTCTGGTATGATGCTATGTTTTAATTCTATGAGAAAAACAACATTGATAACAAATGGATGTTTATAGTTGCTGCTAAGCAGTGTTGTACATTCACAGCAAAGAGCCCAAGGAGCTGGCAAGGAACAGAATTCGGACATCTGACTTAATTGGCCAAAGGGATATTCTGTATCATATGACATCAAGCAGAAGGAGTTTTGAACGAGGTGGGAATTCATCTGGTTCTCTTTCGCTGCTGAGGGCTAGCTGGCAATTGGTTGGGAAGTGGTGAGCAATTTCTTGTATATCATTTGTTATACACATTTTTATATATATAGTCATAAATATTTTCCTTTTCCCTATCTTAGTTTTATCTCACCCCACAAGTTCTATTTAGTTTTTTTATTCTCTCCCACATCCCACTGGGAAGGGGAGGAGCAAGGGAATGACTATGTAGTGCTAAACCACCTGTCAGGTTAAATCAGAACAGGAACAAAAATATTCCAGAGGAGAGTACTAGTAAAATGCACTTATTTCCTTCTGAGACAGACCAGTTCTTTGAAATGTAACAGTACTGCTGCAGTCATTGTCTGCCAGGACCATGACACTGAAAAATCCTACTTTCCACTGGCACTTTTTGCAACAGGTAGGATTCACCATCTGTCTCCTCTGCAAGTACAACTCATTCTGTCCATACTCTGGCATGCACCAGCAGATAGCAATGGCTCCATCACCAGCTTAAAGTGGGCAGATGCAAGTGAGTAGGATTTATCAATTCATCACTGTTTCTTTAGATTTGCACTGGCATAGATCCACTGAATTCTACAGCACTAAGCAGGAATAAAACCTTATTGAATTTGCCTTTCTTTCTGCTCCCCACACACACTCCTTATTTAAGCTGCAGCTTCCACCCAGCAGTCTGTGGACAGTTGTGCTACAGAGGAAGAAGTTTTAAACACCAGGCACTCGTAGAGGAGACAAACTGTCAAAAGTTTATTTCTGTACACTTGTGAAATTGACCAGAGAACTAGCACATCAATCACCAGTATGATCGTCATCCAACCAGAAAAAGCATGGAGCTTCTCCTCCCTTCTGTGTGTATTGATTCTTAACTCTTTCAGCAGAGGGCAGGAAGTGCTGCCTGTATTTACTGAATGGACCAAGGAGGGACACCAATCGTAACCATGTTTTCTCTCAGTACCATAGAAACATGCTTAATTATTTATGAAACTAATGCACATCTGTTTTAAAGGAGATTAGATTGGCTACCAGATCTTTCCATCTCCATCAAACTCATCACAAGGTAATGTAAGTGGATGATTTCAAAGACATCAGTTACAAACACAGCCAGTTTTTCTCTTAGCAACACTGACAGTTGCTAGGAAACATAGTAACTTGATGTTACTATGGTGACATGGGATACAAAAGACACACACCACATAACACCCACCTGACGAAGAATGTGAGAAACTCACCTTGACTCTGTCTTTCCTCCTCAAATGAGAAGGTTGGTGAGAAACAAATTGACTAAATCAACAAATTATACCAGCACAAAACAGTCACAGTGTTCCTGCCACCTCCGGCCTACAAAGAGCTATGGATGCTTGGAGAGATCACCAGGATGTGCTGTGTCTTGGCAGCACCCAGGGGATGTTGTAATGACTGGGTACTCTGCTGACGTGAATGGTAAGGAGAGGTAACAGGTTTTATAAGGTCTTATGAAGGAGAAACCTTGAGAAATACAGGATGGAAGAGGTGCATTCAGCTATCCAGAAAAACCATTGTTGAAAATAGCCACACACAGGTGCAAAGAGAAGCCTCATGCTTGGATGAGGTGGATGACTGGCTGGATGACACCACTGCATATTCTGCAAGAAGCAATAGCAGGGAGATAACAGGGCATTTTTTTTGTTGTCTCCTTGTAAATTGTCAGTTCCTAAACACATAAACTTGCAGGGACGCATAACTGATAATTCATTTTGAGGCATCCACCACTTAGGCTATGGATGGAGAGAACACTCCACACAAACAAAAATGGACAAATTTCCTCAGAATCATATAATGAATTATGTGTTTAGCCCAGCAGTTTGCAGTGACACTACATTAGCACAGAAAAAAAACAGGTTGCCATCTCCCTTGGGAAAATAAAAAGGAGGTTGCCTACATCTCCTCTGGTCTATCCGTTACCCCCGACACCATGAACTTACAGCCTCACAAAGAACAGTTACATGATTCCAGCTCCAGCTTTGCAAATGTGTTAATTTTGTCTTTTCCTGCATCACAAGAAACCAACTAGTTTAGACTCTGTCTAGATAGAGTCTCTTGGAGAAGAAACTATGCTAGTGCATGGGTGTCCAACATTATGGCTTGTCCAGACAACACTGAGTTATAAGGAAAAATCTTGGGTGACATATAAGATATATAAACCAGGTAATGCATATAAGTAACTAAATTTTTTAATATATATATCTTTTTATTAAAACATGAGAAAAAAACAGAGCTACAGTAACTGTCATGCTCCAATATTGTATGGGAACTGTTGACTCACAGCCTGAACCACTCACTGATCACCTGAGGCAAGCACTGAGTCAGCCGCAGGGGCACAGGTGAAGGTAATGTAACTGTGTGATTGGAAGGGGTGGAGTCTGGCTCCACCTCTCCCAGACCCCATTTAAGGGCTGACCACCACTGGGGAAGGATCTCTTCTTAGAGATCCCTCCTGTGTGGAGTCATCAGCAAGCCTCAACCATTGTAAAAGGTGAGCCATCCTTTACTTACCAGTAGTCTGCGTACCGTATATAAAGCCTTACGGAAATGTACCATCCTCCGTGATATTTTCTCTGAATTCCATCCTTTTGAATTATCCGCCCTACAATTGGTGAACCAGGCAAGCTTAAAATAATAATAATAATATATATATTAAACGTCCTTCATTTGGAACATTTTCAAATGGGGGTGGGGGGGAATGTTACTCCCCTAGACCAAGCAATCCCTGGTCAAATTCCAGGTCACCCTATTTTGGTTTGACCACCATTGTTGAAAAATGGGGACCACTGTGAGTTACGGGGAATGTCTCTCCTTCTCCAGCCTGTTCAACAGATTATTTTTCTGGCTTAGGTAAGGATATACTTATTACGAAGGAGCGTTGACTAGATGCTTCTGCGGTAGCTTGGCCTCTAATAATGGATTGCATAAATTAGAAACAACAAATATGAGCATAGTGACTGAAAACCAATTATTAAGGGATTGCATTGAAAAACTGGAATAGCAATTGGGTACATTGACTGAAAAACCAGGACTGTATGTCCCAACAAGACAGGTACGTACCCTCTCAGTTGAGGATACTCAGGTCCCTGAGATAGTGGACCTGGATATTTCAGAGAATAAGATTTCTAAATTGGATCTAGAAGCTCCATCTATGATGGATCCATTTGAGATCTGACCAATTGTGACTCAAAAAAAACACAAGAAAGACCAGCAGGGGTGCTTCCTGACCAATGACCCCCTGCTGAAACGTGCTTACATGTAACAGCTCACCCATACACGGCAAGTGAATTGATGGACCTAGTACAGCAATTCAATCAGAAGCCTAGAGAGAGCATACCATCATGGCTCCTAAGATTATGGGATGCAGGAGCTGAAAGTGTACTAGTCAGTGGGATGGAGATGTCCATGTTGGCATCCATAACTATACATTCCGCCTTAAGGCAAAGATTATATGCTGCCATCCATTATACTAATGAAACCCATACTATTATAGACTGGTTGATGGCAGCATGCCGTTTGACATGACCCGATAAGACGGACATACCGCTTAACACAGGTCTATGGTCTTCTATGGAGGACTTCCAAAAATATATTTGAGAACTGGGTATGAGGGAGGCTATGTACTCTGACATGTTTGAAGGCCCTGACACGGAGAAATTCCTGGCAGGTATGCGAGACCTAATATTGCAACAGGCCCCTTCCCACCTTTATGGGATGTTGGTCTCCATACTGGACCCGTTGGTGGCTTCAGAGGCCATTGTTCAACAGGCAGCCCAGTTAGTGGCAGACCTAGGGGAAACAGCGTGCATAAGAACCAGGTGCAGTATCTGCATGGTGGAGGAGGCTGAGGCCTTCCCATTTAAAACCAAGAAGCCTACCCCATGGATACCCCGATCAGGCCCCATATGGGTATCTCGAAAAACCATGTTTGACGATCTTATATGGGCTGGGGTTGCATTTGTTAAAATCAATGGGTAACCCAACCACATTTTATTACAACTTTGGAAACAGCTAAGGCATGATCAGAAATTTCAGAGTACTCCCAGAAAATCAGGAGTACGAATAATACGGCAAGCACCAACAACGACTTGGAATTTAGCTGATTTTATAATAGCAAACAGAAGGAAAAAACATCTGCAGGTGTCGCGGGCTACAATGCCTGAGCCACCTGTGGCAAAAGACCTGGATCTGGTGAAATTCATGGAGTAACGAAAGACATTGGTCCCCTTAGGGCCTCCAGATGGGACCAGAGGCCCTATGTAGAGTTGACGATAAAAAACAGATGTTCAAAAGGTGATGGCTTTAGTGGACACTGGGGCAGAAACTTCAATTATATACAGAGATCCATCAATGTTTAAGGGTAATAGAGTAATGATTGGTGGGTTTGGGGGACAGACCATTCCAGTCACCCAAACATGGTTGAAATTGGGGGTTGGATGTCTCCCGCTCAGGGAGTATAAAGTGTTGATTGCCCCAATTCCAGAATGCATCCTGGGCATAGACATTTTAAGGGTCTGGCTCTCCAGA
>VXAB01010089.1:41318-42684 GCA_013399175.1 Odontophorus gujanensis | reverse complement strand
CAGATCATTCTCTAAGTGAATAGAGATGAAGGCAGGGATATTAAGTGACTCTATAAAACATCCCGGACACAATTGTGTGATTGATGGAGGACAAAGTGGGAACAGCAGGACACGGGATCCTGGGAGAAGCAGCCCTGTCAGTGCGAGAAACCCATCTCTGGAAACAGCTTCTCCTGGTGGAGTTTGCAGTCTATTTGTATGAGTAATCAGCTGATACCCCTCTCTGTCAGCCGTGTTTACTCACTGATTTTCTCAACAAGACAACCATTGACACTGGATGGATGGGGCTAATCTGGCGCAGAACTGGCGGCTTTGCAGAGGCTACAGGTCGAAAATAGAGCGCCGTGCCAGCTTCACCTCGCCTAATCTAGCGGCTAATATTTATTAGAGCCAATTTAGACCGCGCTCCCGCAAAGAGCAAGGAAAGGCCCGGGTGCAATTAATAACACAAGCAACAACAACCGCCAGGCTCATCCACAAACGCGCAAAGCAAAGAAACCGGGGAGGGGGGAACCCCCCAACACCTCTCCCCTCTTCCCCCAACGGAAAATAAATAAAAAAAAAAAAAAAGAAGGCAAGACGAAACAACAAAAAACAAAACCAACAACAACAACAACAAAAAACACAACAGGGAGCCTGTGAGCTTCCTAAATACATGCGGAGAAGAGAGAGAAGCCAAAGCTCCGCGAGCCCCCGCCGGCTCCCGCGGGACCTGCGCACCCCGCGGAGGCAGCGCGGAGCTGGGAGCAGCCCCCGGCCGGCAGCGGGTGGCCCGTGCCCGTGTCCTGCCCGCCCTGCCCCTCTTTGCGAGCCGCGGCAGCTCCTTGCTAATTGCTCGGCTCCCTTCATGCACACATCTCCACTAATTTTCCATTTCTCATTCTGCGGGTAGCTGGGAGGCGGCTCGGGGAATACGGCACCTTCTCTTAGCTACCGCATGAATACAGTTTGTGGTGTCCATCAAGTCCTCCCTGTAAAGGTGGTTTGGTAAATTAGCAGCTTCGCTGTATAATCAGGCATGCGGCACAGAGGCCAGTGAGCTCTCCCGTTTAACCAGGTGAGATTTCATCGTCTAATGGGCTGGGAGGTGTGACAGAGATGCTAAGTAAGCAATTAAACTTCACAAATATCATTCGATTGCAATTTTAGGTCAGCGCCAGGTTATTACTGGAGAGGAAAAAAAAAAAAAATCCTCCAGAAACGGGAACAACGGGAAAACATCTAATCTTTTTAAACAAATGAAGTAACATGGCTTCAATTTTTAATCGTGGGTTTCTGAATCATTTTATTGTCTGGTAATATATTTCTGAAAGCGTGGGTCTATCATCCGCGTTATTTCCACACACTGACAGAAGGACGTCCAGAA
>VXAB01010089.1:18818-36318 GCA_013399175.1 Odontophorus gujanensis | reverse complement strand
ACTTTTTTTTTTCTTTTTTTTTTTTTTTTTTTTTTTGTTTGTTTGTTTAAGATGCAAAAAACATACTCTTGAAGATGACCCACTTGTAATCATGTGCTTTCTCAGATTTGAGGACTGCTTTCTATTGCTGGGTTTGTGTAATCCTTGGATTACCTTGCCACTAATCCATCCCATTGTTAAGAATCAGCAGTTTTACATCTATATTGGGCTGACTTGACTTCAATAGGAGCTATGTACTTGCATCCAAAAACAGACTCCACCTCCCTTAGGGGCTTACTATTCCAATACAGTAGACAACATGAAAGTCACTTAAGCAGATTCTGTAACAAAAAAAACCCTAAAAAACAACACTTTTTTTTTAAATTAAGAATTAACATAAATTGCAGCTTTATTTAATTGTTCAATGCTCTTCCTTTAGTTGTTCAATGCTGGTTTAGTATATCAATAAATTCTTTATATACCAGGCCAACTTGAAGTGAAGCATTGAATGCATTCACCTTTTGGTCGTTTTACTGTTTTCTTTCAAGTAAAAGAAGCCAGGAAGCTTAGTGGTCTTGCTTGGGAGTGTTACAAGTAAGTCTCCAAAACATTTCAGAGGAATCACAACATGAAACATGGTCAGGTAGTGGGATAGTGGGTGAAGCTGTGATTTTCACTGAAATTAGCTCTTAGATGATTATCATGATATTCTGTGTGTTTTTTTCTTCTCTTATTTTAACTGAAATTTTACACAAGTGAAAAGAATGAGAAGAAAAATTAGCTATAGAAATTGATCCTTGGACTGAAAGAAAACCATGTTTATAATGGAGTTGTTTTTTTTTTTGTTTTTCACAAACAATCAGTCATTATGCATTTTTTTGTTAATAAAGGCTTTTTTCCTGCACTTCCTTCAGCAGCACCTTTTTTCCTTCATCTATTTCACATAATTCTAGGAACTACTGTCATGTACTGAATTCATTTCCTTCTAAAGAGATGCCTCTGTTCATGAAGCTAAAATAATATCACTCATTTAATGAAGAAAAAAAAAAAAAAAGAAGTTAACCTCAAGTCTTGTTCTGTAGTGTTCCCTGGGTTAAAGCAGGCCAAGAGTCATGGCTGGAGGTGTTCATAGTTTTCTTCCTATATGTTTGTTTTGAACATACTGATACACTTTCCTTGGGCACACCCTTTTTGGTCATCTTTGACATTAGAATACGATCCATGGCTTATGAAAAAATGCTTCTTAGAGAAATACATGCTATGGTTAAACACAGCAGAAGAAGTTAGAAGAAACAAGAAACACTTTGATTACTTTGATATGGAACATATTACTTAGGATTTAAAATACAATTTTTACTATAGCTTCCAGCAGTGTTTTTCTTAAGCTTTAATTCCTTCTGCTTGTGAGCACACCTTTTTGGAATGAAGCGACTCTGCTAACAAATCAAATGCTTTTAGATTTGCACTGATAAAACCAGGATGAGCATTTGACATTTTTACCTTATTTAACACTAGATCATTACCATATTTTAATTAATTCAGTAAAAGCAAACTCTTCCCCTACAGCTTTAATTGGAAAAAATTTAGGCCTTTTATATTTGTTCTGTGGATCTTCCTGAACTTGAAAAGAAACACAGGTTCTGTCCACTGCATGCAGACAGGCAATCAATCAGTGAGCACACTTCTAGTTCCAGCTGAGCTCCTACTTACAATAACTAGAAACCTGTTACAATAACCTCAGTCACCACCATACAAATAGGATCAAGCAACTTGGGACCACTGCAAATTAAAAACCCTGCCAACGAACAAAAAAATCTCTCCACACAAGAACAACAAACTAATTAACTAAACACAATGCCAGTGGTCACTAATAAGGACTGGTCATCCTTTAACATAGCTGTAGCCACCTTTATAAGATGACAAGGAGTGCATTTTAAAATTGTTTCTTCACCCTCTGTATCATTTCATCTGCAGGAAGTGTGCTTCCTAACATTTTCCTGTAAAATCCCCTAGCGTGCTTTACAGGAATCCAACATAACACAAGCTCACATCTGTTTCTTATTGAGAATATTCTTGCCCTTTCATTTGATTGAGTTCCTGTTCCATATTTTTATTCATAATCTTCCCAGTGTTCAGTGTCTGGGCTATTCGAGTGGGTCTGCACTAATGCAGAAATCAGTAGCAGTGACTGCAAGAGGAACACTGCATTTGGTGAGCTGTGAAAAGTTGGGTCTGGAGTTTTTTATGAAACTTCACTATTTGTCAGTTTTTTGGTTTTTTTTTTCTCTTACATTAAAGTAATTGCAATTTTATTTTAAAAGGCAACTAAGAACATAGGTAGGTATAATAAAATTTACTGTATATAAGCAAAGTTATAAAATAAAGTCCACTGAATATACAGCTGTTTTAACTTACATCGAAAGCTATACATAATTCCTGGAGAAAGCCTCTTTCACGTCCAGAAGGTGCAGTGTACTAACACGAAGGGATACAGTGAGCGGTAGAGAATATCAAGTGTTTACGCAGATTTCACACTGCATAAAATGTGACAGACATTAAATAGAAAATATATCCTTCAAAAATGTACTCTGGCACCGTATTATTTGTATCTGAAAAGTGAAGCATTCCCTGTATCTGAAGGCTGTGGAACAGGATTATTCACTCCCTAATGTGGTGCATTTCCACCAGCTTTTGCCTGCATATAAAACACTAGGCTCTTATCGTCAGTTTCAGGAACACCTTTGAGTGCAACACACATGCATCTCAGGCATCACTTACTCATGGGGCACGCCTTTCGGTATGAATACTCCAATTCTGATTCTAACTTACTTTTACGTAGTTCTACTAAAGTCAGTAAGATACTCTTGAACAAAACTTGAGCCCATAGGAGACAGGAAAGCTTTGCTGTAGATTTCTGAAGACATAAATAATTTGTGTGGAGTAAGATCGGAAACAGGCCAGTAATGTAAAACAGAAAGCAAAACATCCTTACCTGCTCCTGCTGAACCCAGTGAAGTTTTTTCATTTATCTCAGTAGGAAAATGAGTCAGACTATTATTTTCTGATGCTCAGAAAAGACATTATTACTTCTGTCCTCATAATGTTTTCAACTGTTGCACATTCAAGTGCGCATATGCTTTTAATCTGTGGAACTGGATTTACAGGTTGGACAGAACAGGACAAAAAAAAAAAAAAATACAGCTTTTAAAATTCCCACTTTTCACATATTTGTATCTCAAGAATCTGTCTGACTGTGAACTCCATTTCATATATGAAGGTAAATATCACTTGGGCAGTTTTTGGCTGAATCAAACCTAAGAGAAATACAGAGACAGAACTCTTCAAATGCAGTTTGACAATTTTTCTGAGGAGACTAAGCCAGGGGTGATCCCCACATCCTGAATGGTGCCTCTCATCATCACCAGAAATCTCAAACAGGTGGAAGCAGTCAGTTTCCACTGCTGTACAGAAATGCAGGTGCTTGAGACTCCACAGCCAGGCAGCACACCTGCCCAGAGCCTGCTGCATTCAAAGCTGCAGTTTGGGTAACAGTCTGTGCAACAGTTTCTTATTTGTTTCCAGCCTTACACTGAGTTTACTCCAACTCTTAGTTAAGTTTCAAATATCGTTAAATAAGCCTTTAACTTCAATGGCTGCTGATGCACTCCTCCCAGATTGTCATATTTGGAATGAAGTAAGATAAATACTTAAATTACTCAGCTTTTAGGTAAGATATCTGTAAATAATTTATTTGAAGAAACTACTGAAAGTTTCATTAATATAAATTTAAATATTGCCCAGCTAAATTCTGCTGAACAGGTGAGTTATTCCTTTGAGCTTAAAGATATACAAAAGTCTGTAGCATCTTGGTGACAGTAAAATATATATATATTCAAAAATGGGCTAACCTGTTTTAATTTCATTTGTATAACTTCAACACATTTTCTTGAATAAAGACTCTGCTATTCAGAGTCTGACAGATGAGAGTAAGAAAATTATTCCATGCTTAGCATTTACATACATGGATAGACGGTCAGAGATCTTTGTTTCTTGTTCACAATCAACAGTGAAGACTATTGAAAACTGTGACATATATATAGAAATGAGAAAGTTAATCAGTACATAAATGGGAAAGAGATATTCCAGACTGGCTTCTTTACAATCTAGTGGGATGATCTTAAAAAATACCAGTGATCTGAAAATGCAGAGATATTTGAGAAATATTCTGCTAAGGTGGGTTCTTGCATAATTTATTTGACCAGAATGAGTATGAATAATCCTAATAACTGGTTCTTGGAAGTGATGGTACAACCATCTCTGTAAATGTCTTTGTAAAAGAAACCATCAGATGTGTAAAATGTACAAGTTTAAAACCTATCTGTGCACGGATGATATGCCATCTTTTGGAAGAGACTTGCCTGTCTGCTAATATCCTGTGTCCTTCCCCCTACACCACTCTTACTTTCTCCAAGCTTTCCTTTTAACAAGTAAGGCACAGTAGACCTTCCTGAGCAAGAGTTTGCCAGCAAAGCATTTGTATGATCATTCCTGTTGTCACTATTGGAAGCTTCAAGTGGAATGTGATAGAAGTACTGTTATCAATAAAATCATAGTGGGACAAAAATATCTCTGTGGAATTTTGTGAATAGGTGATATGTGGACAGTTGGACTGGATGATCTTGTAGGTCTTTTCCAACCTTGGTGATTCTATGATTCTATGAACATTATTCTGTGACTTTGTTAGGCACACATTTTCCTACTGACTCAAACATGGTAGTATACTTCATCATCTTAGTTTTTTGAAAACAGAAGTGCCTTCTGGGTTATCCTCTGACTGTGAAATTTAAGCTGCAGAGAAGGCTGGAAAGATAAATAAATATTGCAAATATATGTTATTACCCTCTTTTTATGAATGAAACAACAAAGCATTCAATACAACTAAACCAAACTGTTTGCAGAGATGCATTAGGAAGCAGGAATTCAATGTCTGGTGGTTGGTGAAATTGCATAAAGGATAGCACTTTGTAGATCAATCAGTCAGTGTCTTCTGATGTCTTTCCACTGGGGGAAAAAAAAAAAAGTTCTTGCGCAAGAACTTCTTTACGGTGAGGGTGACGGAGCACTGGCACAGGCTGCCCAGGGGGGTTGTGGAATCTTCTCTGGAGATATTCAAGACCTGCCTGGATGCCTACCTGTGCGACCTGGTGTAGGGAACCTGCTTTGGCAGAGGGGTTGGACTCGATGATCTCTTGAGGTCCCTTCCAACCCCTATGATTCTATGAAAAAAACATCACAAGGGCAGCAATCTGTGAGCACCAGGTCTGTTGTACGGTCAGCCTGATGACAGAGCTGAGGAAGGAACTAATTAGTGGCTTTTCATCTAGGCCTGTTTTGTATAAACAAGATCCATGGTAATGATCTGCTTGCATTCTCACATATTGAGAAGTGAATTTAATTATGTTTTCCTAAAAATATAAATATTAGTGAGCCAGAAGGTTTTTGCAGTTCTTATAGTTTGAATGCATCTCTAGGAAAAAATTTCAACTCCAGGCACTTGCATGACTTCTTCACGTGGGTCTTTCCTTCGAATCTGGTAGCTCAAGTGTTAGCAAGACAGGAACCACAGATGCTCCATTAGTAGAGTTGAAGCATGGGAACTCATTTTTCATTTAAGTACTGACTTGGTTGCTTAACTGAAACTTCCAACCGTTGCTATTTCTCTTGATTTCAATGGCTGTTGTCTTGAATATAGAGGAGAAAAGTGCGATTAGAAGATGTCTGTATGCATAATTCAAATAAAGGTGATAGTGCTGCATTGGTGTGCAATTACAGACAAAAAGTTCTTCCTGCATTGTTCAGAAATGTAAGTGCTGGATGTCTGCATGCAGTGGTTCTTATCAACTTTGATGGTGAAAAAATCTGAAATTCCTTTACAACCAATAAAAACAAGTGCTTAGACTTCACTTCGGAGTATTTTATGCATTGCTGGGCATGCAGCTTCACCCTACTTGCATATACCACAAACTGTTTTACCACATAGACAAAATTACCCACTCTTCAGTTCACACATTTCTGTTTTTCTGTTTAGAGAGACAGAAGGAGGAGTTTCTGACAGGGTCTCTGTATAGTCAAGTATACATTTATTTTCAACAGGAAATTTTACTTAGGGAATAAATAGAGGATTTGCAATCTTATGAATGTCTGTGGCTCATTTTCTGGCCACAGACTAATGCTTCATTGCAGCTGCTGCATGAAAAGTTACCTTCCCAAACACTACTCTGCAACTGACTGCTCATGAAAGTTGCCCCACTGACTTTAATAGCAGAAGTGGATGGATACCTACCCTGTAAAATCATACCCATAGTAATTCCTTCACCAGACATAGTGCATCTCTGTAATTCAGAAAATTTCTAGCAGCTTTTTTATTCCCTTAATTAAAAAAAAAAACCAACAACAGTGTATTCATAATACAGAAAAGAACTAGTAGCAGCCACAGCTTTTCATATTTGCTGACACTGCGGTGATGTTGTTTAATGCAGAATGTAAATGTATCACTCCCCTCCTCGACATCCTGTAATACTTCCTACTTAATAATTTAAGTGCATATGTGTCCAGCCAACAAATTTTATATTTTTGTTGCCCTTTTTATGTTTTAATATATATATATTTTAAATTTTATTACTTATATGCATTATCTATACTATATATTTTATACGCATCCCAGGACAATTCCTCTTCACTCGGTGCTGCCCAAGTGAGCCCAAGGGTTGGACTCATGGTCTATAATATCTATTTTCTTCCACAAAATTGTTCCATGCAAGTAGCAGATAGACCACACTAAGCTATTGATTTGAGGACATTGCTCCTTCTTTTGTTTTCCTTTTAATATTAGATGCACTCATTCAAAGGAGGCTGAAAACTGCATAACAATCTGAGCAGGAATCTTCATAGGAGATATCTCTCTTACACTTAATTCTTCTACATTAACAGCTGGCAGGTGAATTTTTACTCCCAGCACAGCATACTCATACTTTTAAAATAACCAAACTCAGCTTTAGGCATATGAGAAGGTTTCTGCTTGGACAGCTACTATGAAAAAGGGAACAGATAAACACAATACAGCTGATTTATCATAAACACTTCAAGATACTTTTTCTCACTTGTGAGGAGGAGCAGGGCTCACCTACAGCAAGTAAGAATCAAATTAATACAGTTCCCATATTACTCATGTTACAGACTAAGACCAACAAACAAACAAACAAACAAAAACCCACATAAGTGTGAACTGCTCATTGAACTGTAGAATGAAAGACCTGGAAAAACAAAAACAAACAAACAAACAAAAAATTGATATGGTGTAGCAAGCATCTACATCATTTGTATATACCTTTCTGTTAGCTTATAATATACGGCCAGACAAATGCAAGGTCTTGCAACTGGGTCGAGGCAATTCCCACTACCAATATAAACTGGGAGCTTAAAGGATTGAGTGTATCCCTGCCAAAAAGGACCTGAGTACTGGTGGATGGCAAGCTGGAAATGAGACAGTACTGTGCCGTTGCGGCCCAGAAAGCCAACTGTATTCTGGGCTGTGTCAAAAGAAATGTGACCAACAGGGCAAGGGAAGTGATCCTGCTCCTATACTCTGCACTGGTGGGGCCTCACCTGGAGACCATGTCCAGATGTGAAGTCCTCAGTACAGGAGAGACACAGACCTGTTGGAGCATGTCCAGAGGAGGGCCACAGAAATGATCCAAGGGATGGAACAGCTCTCCAGCAAGGACAGGCTGAGAGAGCTGGGGCTGTTCAGCCTAGAGAAGAAAAGGTTGCAAGATGACCCGACAGTTGTCTTTCAGTACCGAAAGGGGAGCTATGGGAAAGAAGGGTACAGGCTCATTAGCAGGGCCTGTGGTAACAGAACAAGGGGAAATGGCTTCAAGCTCAAAGAAGGTAGATTTAGGTTGGATGTAAGGAAAAAATCTTTCACAGTGAGGGTGATGAGGCACTGGAGCAGGTTGTCCAGAGATGTATTGCATGCCCCATCCCTGTAGACTTTCAAGATGAGCTGGATCTGGCCCTGGTCAACCTGATGTAGCTGTGGGTACCCCTGTTCATTGCAGGGAAATTGGACTAGGTGATATTTAATAGTCCCCTCCAACTCTAAGGATTCTATGATTATATGAAACTGCACTCCTGCTGCCAACTAAAAGGCTGCCTTTACTTTCCCTGAGAATGCCAGCAATCAGATGAGATGGTCAGTGTGGCACTTACACCACGTATGTTGTTTCTTTCATTCTGAGTTCCAACCAAACTGTAGGAACTCAGAAGGGCTCATCTCTCCCAAGTCCCTCTTCTGCAGACTACCACCCCCATATCCAGTTAAGAACTTTGGAGTCAACTTTCAATAAGTTCTGGAAGCTCTAGACACAAATCAAGTCTGTAATGCAATATGCAATCATTCATCAGCATAAAACATAGCTGAGATCTGTAGTTGTGGATGAGCCACAAGCAGATCACGCTGCAACACAAATTTCCTGCAGACTGTCCTTGAAGTTTCCATCAGCAGTTTGTGTAGGAGAAGTCATAGCCAGAGCAACTGCCACTGATTTAATATCACCTGTAAGCAAGGAGAGGGAATTAAGTCAAACTCACTCCCCAGTGCCTTTGTACATATAAATCTCCTAGTAGGTTGACAGTATTCACATCCCTGAGCTTCCTTGAATACTTGGTAACTCTAAGGAGTGGGCCTGACAATCACTTACATTTTCTTAAATTTTAGAACCTTATCAGAAAAAAAAAAAAAAAAAGACAAGAAAATAAGGATTTCTGGTCAAAATTAACAGCGCAACTCTGAAACATCAGCCTTGTATAGGATCTGTCCCTCAAACCTTTTTCTCCAATGGGGATTTAAGTGTATTGCTAAGTATTTGACAGATCTGAGTATCAAGATCAATACTGTATTAGAAGACATAGCTAAGCATAACCGGGGGAAAATAATTAACAAAATTAAGGAGGGTTTTGCTCTATGGGGAACTATTAAAGTTATCTTTATGGGGTCATGTAAATGCAATAAAGATTCTGTCTGCACCACAATTTAATTCTATATCAGAAATGGTCCCTGTAGATATACCAGAAGATTATTTTACTAAAATTGAATGTGTATCCTTTTCTGGATTAAAGAAAAGGAGAAAAAATCTTAAAAGTAGAAAGTTGTGAATTTTACTCAACACAGATATGAAGCTGTCTAAGCTACATCTCTACATCTGCCTAAGCTACAACTAAATGCTATTTAGCTCATTCATATGCCACTGTTCATCCAAATGTTATTGTACTATACAAGGAAAGGAGAACACAATGCATGTAGCTGTGCTCTAGAATGGTGTATACACTCTTCATTACAGAGTTTAATCAAGGTTGTTTTGTTGCTGTTGTATTGGTTTGGCTCTGTGCTTTAAGAATACAGAAATATGTTAGAAAATTACCTGTTAGAAGAATTCCAAATAATGCATTTGTTTTTGTGGGTATTTGTGTTAATTCCACTTCAAAAATCAGAATGCAACTGTGATTTAATTTAAACTGTTAGAGAAAAGAATTTAGGTCGTAGAGTGTGATGTTTTAATATATCTTTTAGACATGTGCGCAGCAAACCTGGATTGTTCATTACTGATTTAAATTCTTTTAACTAAATGCTAGCATGCATCTCTCTGAGGATCTGTTGTTCTTTTTTGTCTCTTTCTTTTCATTAGTGCTTTTCCAATTATACTAAAAACAACTTAATCAGACCAGAAGTTCTCTTAAAATAGTGTCAGTTCTTTACTTACTTCACTTAAAACCAAGGCTAATACAATACAACATCAGACTGAATTCATTTTGCCGTGTTAATATACTATGAATATTGACCTTAGCCTTAAATCAGCCTCCTCCATGGACGAAAGCATGGCCTCATATTTGATGTTTGATTACTGATGTAATGGTAACAGTGTCAAGTGAGAAACCTGAGTACAATTTGTATGTGTGCACCCCCTTCTTGTATCATTAATCTCCGTCACCACTGTCCCCCATGCTATCACTAAAAGAGAGCTCATGGTGGAAGGCCAGAGAGGACCATAGCATGATCATGGAGAATGCCTTCCAGCATCTATTGGGTCTCTCCTACTCGGCTCTGAATTTTTAGCCCAGCTGGAGAGGAATGTTCTTCACCATTTCATCACAGTGAATTGACCTTAGTGTAAGGTCAGCATGAGACATCATGTTAGGCTTTTTGAACTCATTTGATAATTTTCATTTGTGTGATTACTCCCAGTTGGCACAAAGAGATTTCTTGCTTGAATAAAAATGTAAAGGTTAGGACCTACGCTTTAAATAGTGTACTGGCACTGCACAGAATACCTGTAAATTACACATAATGACTAATGATTAAAACTACTT
Organism: Odontophorus gujanensis; assembly: GCA_013399175.1. NCBI lineage: Eukaryota > Metazoa > Chordata > Aves > Galliformes > Odontophoridae > Odontophorus > Odontophorus gujanensis. Next base: position 25,911 of record VXAB01010089.1, on the reverse strand, counting down.
TTAGTCACTTTGAAAATGATCAACTACAATCATTTTGTCCTCTCTTCCTCAAATTGGCACTAAAGTAGCCCTACTTTCAAATACATGTCACTTAGACTAGGAAACAAGGACCACAATCAATTAGTGTAAGTAACATCAGGCCAAAGTTTCCTCTCCACAGCAGTATCTGATTTGAAATATCAAGTGGGGGGAAGATGTGTGCTCACATGTCTCACATGAAGTTCATTCATAGCTTAACTCTTGGTGTTTGAAGATTATCGGAAGCCTTGAAAGTCTGTTTCTACATCTTTTCCAAAACTCTTTCCTTATCATTAAGACCTAGCACTCATTTCTTCCATAGCAGAGATTCAATACTTTCTTTGAATAGTACTGTTCTTAATTTTACTGATACCTTGATAGCCTGACTGTTCATCTAATTGACGGAAGAAAAAATATTTTCATTCACATTTGAATCTACTGACTTTTATCAGTCTCATTGTCTTGTAGCACTTGTGTTGTAATGTTGTTTAAAAAGTACCTATGAAAAGCTATTTGTATTTTAAATATTTTGTATCATACCCTCTATTACTTGAATCCTTCCTGACACAGAAAACTAGCCAAATTCCCTGACCATTTCTCTGATGTGATGTTTTCCTTGTTTCTAACTACCTGCATTCCCTTCCAATGTTTTTCATTCTCTGGCTCTTCTGGAGCCATTTCAATACTGAATTTTGATTTCACGTACAGCCTTGAGTGTGAGTCTGATCTACCTCACCTTTCCACTGTTGATATCTAAGGTTGGACTTCAGTAGAGACATTAGACAAGATTCAGCTGCAATCCACATCATCTTTCAGTGTGGTGAACATATGGGCTTATCCTGGCCCACCCTCACTCCCACCAACACAGAGATGCTATCTGGTGGAAGCTGGGCAGAAAAATCAGTCTTCTCTTCCAGTCCTCAATACCATGGGTGCAGACAGAACAAATAGGCTGTTAGAAAATGACTTCTCCTTCTAACATTTAAGATACTACATCCAGCATCCACAGCTACGTGGAGCTCTACTGGAAGCACATGGAACTCTCTTGTTCCCTTTTGCTTGGCACAGGCTGATTGTGCAAACATCCCTTCTAGGTTCAGTGAGCAGCACAGAGCACAAAATCCCAGAGGGGTAAACTATTAATAATGCCATCAAATAAGATGGTATTTTATTTTCTGCCTTATTATCATCCAATTTCAGAAGCAACCTAACATCTTCCTTGCTTTTGTTGATCACAGCCATTTCTGAGTTTGGAGCTTCACTGAGCTCTACATACAAGGTTGCTTCCACCCTTTGTTACACTTAATCAGCTTTCATGTTGCTTATTCAGTCAGTTTTGTGAGGTCATTTGAGATTTTCAAAGTCTTAATGTATCTGAATAGCTTTTATCTCCACTGAAAATTTGTGCATTTTGTTCATTAATCAGGTTGGATGTAATCAAACTGATGCACTCAGAGACTTTGTGACTAAACTAGGGTTCTGAATAAACTTAGCAAAAATGCTTTCATTTCTCTTTAACACAATTAATTAAAAGTAAGTTGTGGGAAAATAATTTCAGCATTGCTGGTCTGGCAATCACAGAAACATGGGATCTTGTTGACTGGCTGTTCTTCTCTGTATAACTATTAGGGACAAATATTAATGGGAACAAGAATGTTTCTGGTGTCTTCAGTGGGACTCAAATGTAACCTGCTCTGGTCTCAGTGTGTATACAAAGTGTTGAGGCTCTTTGCTGTTTCTTTCTGTCCTTGCTGAGCTTGTAAGTTTGCTTTGAGAGGTCAGGACTGCTTTTTGCCCTGTTCTCCCCCAAGGCTGGCCACTTTTTGCTTTTCATAATTGCAAAATGGTGAGTCCATGGGCAGCTGTCTTTGATGTATTTCTACTCACCTATGAGCTGAAATGCCATGAAAAAATGTGAATAAAGATTTGGAAAGGCAATGCACAACACTACAGCTCTATTCCATCGTCACTAGTCCCATTCATCCAATACTTCCACATATCCCTTTGGGTACTTTTTTCTGTCTTGTGTTTTATAATTCAGAATTCGGGGTGTTCATTTCTTTACTAGCCTGTTTGCATAGTCGTTAATATTTTTGAAAGTTGTTTGGTTAAAATAAGTGAATCAAAAACTTAAAAACCTGCATTGTTTGTTTCCCATTGCACGACTGTAAATAGCAATGTAAGAGGCTGAGCAGCAATAAAGTGCGCTATTTATGCCCAAAACCCATTCTTTTCAGTCAGATTGTGAATTTCCTCATTTGCAGACATATGTGCCAAAATCTGTCACCTGCTTGAGGAATTAGAGTTGTGCAGACTTCACTTTAAGAAGACAAAACCTCCAACTCATAAAAGGATGCCTCACTCTGAAAAATCCCTCTACTCTGCAGTGATGTAGTTTTGGGACACAGCAACACAAGAAATATAAATGATACTGGAGTCTTCCATTCCAGACACTCTGTCTCCCTAATGATACATCAGAGTATTTTCATCTAACCTCTCCTGCTAAATCATTGGTAGTATTGGCTAGATATTGATGATAAATGTATCATATTGATAGCTAAATATTGGTAGCTAAATGTATCATAATGCATCACTGTAACATCTCCAATACCTGCTGATAAATGGCTTCAATCTCTTGCTACAACAGCAATTTATGAAAGAATATCATACAAACTTCAAGATAAACTCCCACAATTTGAAGAGATTGCCTCTTTTTATACTTTATAAATAGAAGCAAAGATTGTACATCTCCTCCAATATATGTGTTGAAATGGTCTAGTCTAATTCCCAAAAGGACAAATAGAGGGCTCAAAGGGGAGCTCTTTGCTGGTCTAAATTGTCATAACTCTAGGAAAGCTACAGCAATTTACTCCAGAGAAGGATCTGTCCCCTGGAGCCTGCCTGCTGTTATGTTTCCAGCTTTCAAGCTTTATCACCATGATGTCTTTTTTTTTTTTTTTCCTCCTGAAAAGAATCCTTACCTCAAGAAAGCCAGCTGTATTTGGATCCCCAACGTGGAATAGATGAACAATTCATTATCTGAAAGAAATGATTTTAGTGAGTCTCTGGCAGATAATTCTCTTCTTTCCAATTATTTCCAAAGGGCACAACATTAGTTTATCCTCATAAAAAGTCTTACGATAACCCTTATATGGAAGAAAGCTTTTCTGAGACATGTGGGTATTGATATGATTTCCCTCTTAGTTGAACTCATACTAGTCAATGTTTTGTGCTAAGTAGGTGGAAGGTAAAGACCTCCAAATAAGGAAAATGCTGTCAAAATCTTTCTGAAACATTACAACAGCAATTTTTCATGAAACTCAAGTGGAAGATACAAACAGGTGACAGCGAGTACATAGTTTATATCATTGTTCACATTTCCAACTCTGAGTAGTTCATTTATCCTAAAGTTGTACTTGTAAAACCTTTATGTACCACCACCATTTATTTCTGATATGGAATAAACGTACACACGCATTTCATCTAATCAAGGCAGTGTACAGACAGGAACTAGCTGACAAAGCAATCCTCGTGATCTTTTAATGTAGCTCTTCTCTGTTCTATATTCCCTTCAAATGTCATCTCCCCTTGTCTTTTGTCAAACTGTTTTAAGCATGAAAATAATAAATAATACATACTAAATAATCCAGCAACTTTATACAAGTGCTCTTAACATATAAGCTCTCCGGTGAGACGAGGGAGAGAAAATTTGAGTTGTAGCTCTCTTATCTTAAAATGAGTGAGAAACCATTATGTTCCATTTGTGCCACGTTCTGCAGCCAGTGCCTGGGAGCTGTAGGATTGAAGATCAGCATCAGTTTATTGATAGTAAAACTAGTTCTCGAAGCAGAGGCACACTAACAGCCCTCAGGGAAGCCCCCAGGAGGTGCAGTCCAGTCTCTTCCCAGGCCCACCGCTCTCACAGCTCAGCACTGCAGTGGTGATGTTGATGAACCTCGCCAGAACAATGTGGTAGTCCAGAGAGTGTTTTGTCAAAGGGGTTTCACAGGACCAGTGGTTGTGTTCAGGGTGAGTGGGTCCTCAATTTCTTCCTTTGGATATTCCAGATTCTCAGGAACTAGGCTGGGCATCCCTGTGGTTCTCTGCCTCCATGTGCAGGGTGATGCATAACCAAGCAAAAAGGAGAATTAATGGAAGGTGCTAAGAAGACAGCAGCTCTTTACTCACTGTGGGTTCCCTGGCCAGCAAAGACAGGATTAATGTTCCACTCACTCTTCTGTTAACTCAAAGGGAAAGCCAAAAGGGCCTTTACATGGCCCATGGCCTCTCCTGTATAGTAGCAGGGATGGGTAGAATGCTGGGGCAAAGCAGATGAACAGGGACTTTTTAATACCAAGAAAACAAATGAGGGTATTCAGGAGCCAGCCACTGGTTCTAATAAAATGGTTGAGGGTATAAAATCACTCATGCACTTACGTATAAAAAGAGAGCTTTTGCAGAGGAGATACAGCCAAGCAAACACAGTTATATTCAGCTCTGTATTCATACAGTAAACTTGAGCACATTTCTCAGCTCTCAAATAAGGCAGTTCCCTAAGTGCACCTGTTTTTTGTAGATGCTGGCTCTTTTTTTTTTCTCTGCAGCTGCTCAGAAGACCAATAAATGACTAAGTAACACCATAATTGTAAAACAAGCTGCACAGCACAAAGCTGTATTTACTGGAATGATGTCACATTATTGTTTCCATTCCATTAAATATTTACTTCAGGCCTTTTATAACCCTTAGAAGTATAAAGGCTATTCATCCAGACTCAAAGAAATGCAGTAAGAGGCAATTTTCAAAGTGGCACAAAAAAGTTATGCACACAAGTCTCATTATTCGTACACTCAACTATGAACATTTAGTTTGTTGCAACATCTCCAGCTTTCTCAGCAAGACACAACAAAAATACAGAAAACAATGAGATATAATATTTTTGCCTGTGTTCAGTGAAAGGAAGAGGATGTATTTTTTTTTTTTTTCCATCAAATTACTCTGCATTATCATTTGACCTCTTTCATTCCCTGCATATTAAAAGGAAATCTTTTGCAGAGCATAATGTTAATGCCTATGAGTTGCATCATGTATATGCCCTTTTAAAATTGATTGTACGGAATTTGGGCACTCTTCTTCTTTGTAACATTTCATTTGCCAGACAGACAAAGAGGAGGAATCCATAGAGCCTTCTGAAGCCAAGGAATTCTGCTCAGGTATTCAAAGGATTTTACAGCTACATGGGTAGAGGTGCATAGAACTGAAAAAGATTTGGATAATTGCTGGAAAAATTTACCTGTGGTATGATGGCAACAGAGTTGAGAGTAATCATAGACTCTGAGAACAAGTCACTTAGATCATGTTATATTTACAATAAGGCACATAGATCTGGGTCAGTAAAGAGGAGAACAAGATTCTTGTTATTTTATAATTGAAATTAATGCCTCCTATTTTATTATGTTGGCTCACAATGTCAGAGGTGGATTTTGGTGGTATGGTTGTAGAGGCTGAACCTTCACACCAATATTCCATTACATGTTGCCACGTGACAGATGGTAGCAGAGGGGCAGTCTGACAAAACGGTGTCTGACATCAAAGTGTGTATGACACAAGCATGTGGAACTGAATCCCTCCATGACATTCACTGATTCCTGTTGAATGTTCATGGAGACCAAGCAATGGATGTGAGCACGGTGAGGCTGTGGGTGGCACATTTCAGCAGTGGCAATACTGAGAATGTGTCACTTGCACTGGTAAAGATTTTTGCAAGTGCAGGCTCTCGTTCATCCCTGGTGAAAATGTATAGCTCATGGTTGTGACCCTATTGAAAAATACTGTGTTGTAGCTGAAAATTTTCCCTATGTAATGATGTTACTGGGCTCTTTCTATTTGTCGTAGCTTCCATGGAAATAAATAGGAAGCACTACTTACAGAGCAACCTATGTAGGAATAACACATTTAAAAAACTGCGACTGTATTTCAGGGGGCTATGTCTCATAGATCTGTATTAGTCTTCATCTGCTCATAATAATTTAAGCTTCTAATTTTGATCATGATTAAAACCAGTGAGAAGGAAACCTTGATTTAAATAGCTGGTTTTATTTTTGCTTTGCATTTGTACTTGGTAATTATCTTCCCTCTCCTTGACTGGCATGATGATTAACACAAGCTGATTTGCAACCGTATTTGCAATGTATATTTGATACATTTCAGTATCTTTTTATTTTTTGCATACAAATTTGCACAGTGAAAGAATGAGACTTACTGTAATTTGTTCAGATACTTGTGTTTCATATATCATCTCAGAAAATGGCTGAAGACTTTTCTTTACCAAACAACGGTTTTATTTGGGGGTTGTGTCCAAAAGCATTGAAGTGGAAACTAAAAATCAATTTAAATGCATAAAAATAGTTCAATTAATTGTATTTAACTAAAATATATGGCATAAGTTTTTCTTTCCTCATAAAATGAAAGTGTATTTAAGACTATCCAGATTACTAAATGAATGAAATGGATACATTATTTAGTGAACTGAGAGATTATATCCTGTCTCTAGAAACTGATAGTTAGATGTATACCATGCAGATAAATGGCTAGTGAGCTTATCAGAAGTACCTGTATGTGTTACTGACTCATTTCCACTGAAGTCAATAGGAGTTATGCATTTATCTGTAGGAGGGATTTTGAAACTCCCACTGGTCATCTGTCTCCATCTCCAGTCACCAAAATATCACTGGAAAGCTGATGCACCTGGAGAGTGTTGTCAGTATTGTTTTCTCTACTTTTTGTTATTAACAGACTGTGACGTGTGGAATCAAACTCTATAACCTATGTAAGGTTATAAAGCAGGTATGTTTATTACGGTGCTGGGTGCAAAGGGGATATCTCCTGCCTAAGTCACACACTGAGAAAAGCAATGGTTATTTATTTAAAGACATAACATATACATATTCAATACATTTCAAGAAAATAGGCCAGAATTCTGAGAAATTAACATGTTATCCTACTCTCTTAGAGTATGCATCCTAATAACATGGTGGGGGGGCTCTAGTGCTCGTTGGATGAAGGATAATAGTCTTT
>VXAB01010089.1:0-18399 GCA_013399175.1 Odontophorus gujanensis | reverse complement strand
TGCGTGTGTGGAGTGGGGGGGGTGGGAGGGGAGGGTGCCCAAGACAGTTCTCACTGGTGCTGCAATGAGCTGAGGCATCTGTTTTGCTTACCTATCTTCAACAGGACATCTATTCTGCTTTCTTATCTTCACTTGACAGCAAGTTCCACAGCCTCCGCTTTTTGTTCTTGAGCTTACATTTATGTAAGCCTCCTGTCCTTCAGCTTGTATCCACTCAAGTTATGTGAAAGGGTGCTCTCACAATACGGAAAAGCTGTTCTCACAATTCAACTGGAAGAGAAAAAAATCCTCCATTTTCAGTTTTCAATCCATTTCTGAATTTTGCATGAGCAATAGTAATTAAATTACAAAATTGTTTGCTACAGCTGCTAGTTCAACTAAAATAAACATCAAAGAAAGCAGAGGCTTTTTAAAAATAAAGCATTTGAAAGATCATAATGACCTTAAAAGTTTAATGGTTTTTAATAATTCTGCAGCTAGCTTTGTCTGAGCAACTGAAAAATAGGAACATCTTTCTGATAGACTGAAATAATGCTGAGAAAGTTCTAAGCTTTAGTAGTGATTGCCAGTATTTTAAACTGAATTTCGGTTTTATTTTTAATGCACTTGGCAACGGTTTCTCTTGTTTGTCCATTTGCTTGTCTGTTTTCTAATTAAATCATTAATCTGTGTTTAGACTAACTTCTGAGCAGCTCCAGCAATTCCCAGCATCCCCACCAGGTTCCTGGGTTCCATTACAGCCATAGGGGCATAACATCTTTCCAGATAGAAGCTAGGCAGGATGCTGTTGAAGGTAACAGTGGGAAAAGCACACCTACCATTTCAGTTTTAGTGCCTTTTCTGATGTACTTTTAGGTGCTTGCCTGAACTCAAATTTACGTAGCTGTATCTTTTCTTTCAAAGCCTAAGTGAATCCATACTTTCGGTTATCCAGATGGTCAGCAGTTCAAGCTTTCACCTCACTTGAATTTCCCCTTATGCTAAGAAAGGCATCCTAAGACACTGTCCATTCAACTAGGTAAGTAAAGACCCTCCAAGAAAGGAGCCCTCCCTAACTGACTTGTGTTAACGTTTTGCATAGAAACATTTTCCCACAGGGAATTGACCTTGAATTGAACTTGGCTGCATGGTTCTTCTTCTTTCTCTTCTTTCTTTAGTAGTTTAGTGGGTAGGGATGGTGATAGGAGGATGGTTGGACTAGATGATCTTGTAGGTCCTTTCCAACCTAATGCATCTATGAATCTATGAATCTATGAATCTCTATGCCAATTGCATGGAATTATAACAGGAAACAAGAAACAGGACAAACAGGACAAATGAAGATGATTTTCCATGTTGAATACCTTCTGTTCTAATACAGGGGATGTTCTCCTGGCAGGGAAAAGTGTGTACTGCCTTATGTTCTAAACCCAGAGTTGGTTGGATTAAGCTGCAGAATAAAACCAACAGTACTCACTCCAGAGACAAAAAAGAGACAGAAGGACTTGCTGGGATTTCTAAACTAGCCGTGGGTATGCCATGGTATATATGGTCACCATGTTTCTCTGTATGTCACAGAAAGTTCCTAGTTAACATTAGAAACTTTAGTCTCTGCAAAATGTAAACACCACCAGAATTAAAAGAGAGTTTATTCAAGAGGCCCACACTTTGAATTTAAGCATTCAGCCTGGGATTCATCTCATCTAACTTTGGTCATTTGTACTGAATTATCCTGCCTCTCTATTCCATCCTGGTGAGGTCACATCTGGAGTACTGTGTTTAGTTCTGGACTCCTCAGTTCAAGACAGACAGGGAACTGCTGAAGAAAGTCCAGCCGAGGGTTGCAAAAATGATTAGGGCCCTTACTGAGGGGTCTGAGTCTGTTCAGCCTGGAGAAGAGAAGACTTGAGGGGAGATCTTATAAATGCTTATAAATATCTAAAGGGTAGAAGTCCAATGAATGGGGCCAGGCTCTTTTTGGTGATGCCCAGTGAAGGAACAAGGGGCAATGGGCAACTGGAACAAAGCAAGTTTCATACGAACGTGAGGAAGAACTTTTTTACCATGAGAGTGACAGAGCACTGGAACAAGCTGCCCAGTGAAGTGGTGGAGCCTCTTTCTGTGGAGATACTCAAGATCAACCTAGATGCTTTCCTGTGCAACCCTCTCTAGGGAATGTTCTTTAGCAGGGGGGGCTGGACTAGCTGCTCTCCAGATGTCGCTTCCAAATCCTGCAATTCTGTGATTCTGTACGAGACAAATAATCCAAATGGCTATATATACCAGACCTACGTAGCATGAACTAAACTCTAGAGATGTTTTTCTCTTCAGTGTAAATGAATCCTAATAGGCACAGGCTAGACACCTAATACTGATGCAGCTTAAATTAAGCAAGATGAGATCTGCTTGAAAAGTATAATTAAAGTATAACTGTTATTTCAAGGTCATAGTTCCCTGATCTGCTCATGTTTTCTACTGGATGAGGAATGATTGCTCCAGCATATACTTTGAAAGCTTTATATCAAAACCAATAAATTACATTTCTGCAAATAGAGATGTTTTCATTCCTTGCTGAAGGCTAGAAATATGAAAATCCCATTAAGCAGTTTAATCAGGATAATTTTAGTAAAATCATCAGCGTTATAGTGACTACAGTGTGATGTTTACTTGTAATTATTTCCAGCATCTCCCACACCTCTGCGTCCCGAGTGTAGCAGAGAATTAAACAGATCTGTATCTTTTGCCTTCCTTGCCAGCAAGGAGCAGGGTTTCAGTATTACATTTTTTTCTGAATGAGTGGCCTGAAGTGAAGGAAGGGAAAGTGACAGGCAAAAGAGCAGAGAGAAGGTTGAAGAAAGATGAAGGGAGAAAGAACACAGTGACTCAGTTTAAGTGTATGTGTTCTGGATAGCAGACTTCTAGGGAATGGAAGAATGGAAGTACTGTTAAGATCATTTGACCTAACCTCCTGCACAGATTTCACCTGCATTTCATCTGGACTGAGCATTACCTTTCAGTGAAACTAAAACATATCCTTGAATGAACATCTTATCATCACTGAAATATATCCAGCTCCCTCAAATATCAATAGATTTACTGGTAGTTTATTGCTCAGTACTTATTATAGCCCCCTAATTCTATTCTGATTTTGTCTAGTTCAAGCTTCTAGTCATTGGATCCTACTACTCACTCTGAGTTGTGAACATGCTGCTGCAAGAAACTGCTTCTCTGATCAAATTCTCTTTTTGGACGAAATATACAAAACCCCTCATGCTCTGCTGTGTGGGATACATACTTTGCACATCATACCACTCCTATAGGTTTCTTGTGAGATTTACAAGCTTTTTCATCCACTTTAGCATGTAGAGCTGGGCTTGTTATCCCTGCTGGATTCTCACATTCCTAGATATTAATGCTCTCACTTAACTTGTCTTTACATTTAAGGACAACACGAGCTCTCTGACAGCCCCAGCACTATAATTGAGCAACCATCACAATTCATCAGTACTTCACCAGGCTTACGGGTTTTCCAGGCTTGGGTTTTCATTCTGTAAGTCTGATGTAAGTTCTTTGCTCCTAAAATTAAGATCCTGATTTTTACAACATTGAAATTATGTATTTTATTTTACCAAGCAGTCCAAATTACTTTACAGAATTAATCTGTTCTTATTGCTTACAATGTCACCAACATTTGTGTCAACAGTATGCTTTTCTAGCAATTATTTTATACTTCCTGTTAGGTAATTAATTAATACATTGAATAGCTTAGGGCTGGTGTACAGATTCCTGCAAGAACTCACTAAATATTCCCTCATTATTATAAGAACCCATTCACAAAACACTGATTTCCAAACTGTTTAACATGCATTATAGTGTTAGTTTTTAACAACAGCATTGTGTGATTTCATGTCTGTTGCCTTACAGTGGCAAATTCTATCACGACTCTGTTTATGTCTGTCAACAAAAATTACTGTCCTATTAAAACAATATATATTTAATGCCCCTTAGACTTTTCAAATACTTTTCAAATACTGTTCCCTTTCAATGCTACATTCTATGGACACTAATTTCCTTTCTTTTAACTGTCTCAGGAGAGAAAGAATAACATAGGTGGCACCAGAAGGAGTATTAGCATCATTTGCCTCCTTGCTGCCAGTTACTTTAAACTCCACTATTGTATGCTACCAATATGTTCCTGTCTGCTAAGCACTGGCAAAGATTGTTTCTTCTTTAGAGAATATTGTCCTGAGTGTTCATTATCTGGTAAGAATTGCAGTTCTCAGATGTGGCCAAAAGAGGAGGAATCCCCTTTGCAGGTATTTAAACTTTGCACTGAAGCATGTGATCAGTCAAACCCACACAGATGTCAGTTAATGTCCATAAGTTTCACAATGTTTTCTTGTATCTAACCGCAGAAATAATTCAATAAAAAATAAAGATAATGTTGCACATTGTCACTCAGGAATCAAGCAGACTTTGAAGACCAAATTAAAAATAAATAAATCTGTGTAAAATTGTTCTCAAAAAACAAACAAACAAACAAACAAACAAAAAAACCCTGAAGCTTCATAATGACTATTGGAAGGAAATAAATAAGCAAATATATACATATATGATAATAGATGAAATCCACCTTTCTTTTTGTTTTCAAAAAGATTGATCATATGGACACCTAATGTATGAATTTAAGCTTCAGATTTGAATTTGATCTTTCACTAGAAATTTTGTTACATCCAGTTATTGTCAAATTAATACTTTGTTCTGTTTTATTCCAATTATAACTGCTTACACAATAGCTTTATTTTAAAATATTCTTCAGTTAAAGACGTTCAATTAAAACAATAAAAAATTTACTGTCTCACAGAATAAAAAGAAAGCAGATAAAATAATGTAAGTGACAGGTTCACAATCAAAGCTCTCCCTGTATTGTGAAATAAACACTTTCAGGATTCAGTATGTTTTACAGTCTTAATGGCTGTTAGGTCTCCCTTGATTGACCCCGAATAAAATCTAACCAGGGGTGACAAAAAAATATGTCCATCAACTTTGCTCATGCATTACAACATAAAAATTGACTGGAGTCATTGACTACAGGTAGCAATGAGCAAAACTACACAAGATAAATACTCTGGTTTGTGGATACTCATTCACTCCACTTTTGTCTGCCACCTTGATTTTTGGATTGGGCATTCATGGATAAAAGGTAGGTGATCTGAAAAAATCGTGTATGTCTTTTAAAAGACAGTATCATGTTATGTTACTCCCTTCACAGAAATTTATGTTACATGGTGTTAGACCATGGGCTAAGCTTAATGTAACATGATGCATTAAAAACTGCACATCATGGTTGTAATGTGTGCCAGAACAATGAATTGTTATATCACATATCTCTTCATTTGTAAGCAGGGAACCCATGGAAATCATTTGCAAAGGGATATATTCTCCTTTTGATGCATGGACATAAATCCCTTTTTCCTTCACTACTTTCAGCTCTTCACCTAATGGTTGGACTGAGCTAGCAAAAGCTGTTTTTCTTTTTTAAAAAAAAAAGCCTTGAGTTAGCTAAAAAGGTTTGAAATGTAGCTTTGTATTTATTATAGTCACAGCTTAACTCTCCTTAAAACTCTTTGAGAGATGTTTTTTAACCTGTGCTCATTAACAATGCAAAATTTGAGCATTCGACATTGCTGTCCTGTCTACACGTGGTAAACTGTACCGCCTAAAAAAATTTCCTCTTAAAGAGTAAATTTCCTTCCGGTTTTACACCACCACATTCAGATGGATTACTTTTTTCTTTCACAAGTATGGATTAAATCTGAATCCACTCCTGGGGTGTTCAGTGAAACTACCAAGGCCGAATTGAGAATGGACATTCCCTCAACATTTTTCAGCTTCTGCCCTGTAAGCCATTTGTCTCTCAGCTAATTTTCTAGTGTAATCAAGATTCTCCTATAAGAAAACACCCAGCTCCCACTTGATTCCCTGTGTTCAGTAAGTATGTTGCAAACTCTGCTGGTTGCAACCCTTTTCACCTTCATTCATGTCATGCCTGTGCACTAGTAACCTTTGGCATATGCTTACGCTTGTGACCATAAACAACTGTCCAGGCAGCTGGAGTGTGGGTGATGTTTTTGGAAGGTCCTTTTTACCAATGATGATTACCTGATAAGAAAGCAGATATAGAGATTTACACTGCAAGTATAGGCTCTAACCAGGGAGATTCATTCTTTTGCACTTCAATCTCCCTAGCTTTGTGCTAGCCAGCTGTACAGAGGTTAATTTTATCTACTGAATTTGTAAAAAAATTGAGGAGATACTGCTAACCTTTATTCAAAATCTAATCTTATTTATCTATTACTCTTAAGGGAGGCTGAATGAAATTATCTTTTCCTGAAGAATAGAACAGTATAGAATTCAGACTAAATAATTTCTACAATTTGATTTCTCATAAATGAAAATGAAATTATATTCAAACTGCACAGATGGTTTTGATGGACAAACAAAATAGTATAAAAGCTCACCAAGCATTTATGTATTAAAGTAGTAGTCTCAGTCCTCAGATGAAGTAAGCATACTTTTAGCACAGCCATGGGCACGTTTTTTTCAAGCTATCAAAGCCAACTGGCTACAAACAATAAGATGGAAACTGTCGCTGAGGTTAGAAGATGTTAGAGGTGGCTGCATCTTCTTCTGCATGATACACTCTGGCCTCAGCAGCACAGGTGTTGAAAGGCTTTTAATTTGAACAACATCAGCTGGTATTGGCTCTGTAGTCCAGATGAACTAGTGGTATACCACAAAATACCTCCACTTCAACAAAAGATCTAGCCCTGCTCCATTACTATAGCCAAGAAAATATCTTGGATGATTTGCTCCACACATCAGCATAGCAGGAGAACTAGCAAATTATCTTTAGGCATCCACCTCCCACCAATGCTGTTCACAGAATGACTTAGGATTACTACTTATGACAAATTTACCTGGAAGAAGGGTACCAGAGTGCCACCACTCAAACAGTGGTGGATCCTCTGCCCTACCATAGTTGGTGAGAGGGAGGGAATTTAAGAGACGAGGAGCGGAAACAGGACCCCGCTTGATTTCACAGGCAAGCTCCATCCCTATCTATATCAATTCCCTACGTGCCCCTGTGTAGTAAATTTGAGGTTCTGGATCTTGAAGGGAAAAGTGAGCGAGGATGCAGTGCAAGGTCCACCCAGGAGGTTCTCTAGGATGAATCGGTTAGCTCTATATCTCAAGACTGCCTCCACCAAGAAGGAAAGAAGGGTAATTGTCTTAGGCAGTTCTCACCTAAAAGGAACGGAGGGCCTGAAATATCAGTCAGATGCTATCTGTAGGGAAATGTGCTGCCTCCCTGCGCACTGTTGGAGGCATGTGTAGTTTCAAGGCTAACAATGAAAACTACGTAGTGCCTGAAACAAAAGAGTTACCTTCATTAATACTGCTGTTTCTAGGAAATTTTTTTCTCCGTACAGATATTTGTTGTTCTGCACCAATCATGTCAAATATAGAAACGACACAGAAAAGACAATGTTTTAAGCCCAAAGCAGTAATGTGGCATGCTTGTACTGGACTGCATTTCTAAAGGGTGCATGACACAAGTGGACATGCCACTACTTTGAAGCTGCTGAGAGAACACATCCATCCTCACCATGATTTGCTGTAACTTACTGACCCTGGTTGAAAAGATCTGGATTTTAATTGAAGGAAAGGAGTGGGCATGTGCTGTCTTGCACCTATCAAAATACTTCTCTCACTGCACAGAAGGTGTCAGGTTTCTGTATCAGATAAACAGCACATCTGTAAATCTCGGTACAGAGGACAGGTACTCATGGTGTTATTCACCTTGATTTGAAAACCTGTCTCCCTACAGAGACAACAAAGAAATAAGTGCCCCTTGAGAGGGCTCTTCAAGGCAACTAGGAGACACGACAGCCTCTTCCACAGACTGTGGGAGGAGGCCACACTGATAATTCAGAGACCATGTGAGGCAGATGGTACAACCATGACTCTTAGAGAACAGTCTTACCCCAGTTAATGCCTCCGTGAATTCAAACTCGCAAGTGTCTACCCAGCTTATAAAAGAATCACAGAATGTGTTGGGTTGGAACAAGGCTTAAAGCTCAACCACAGGACCTGGTGGGAAGAGTTGCCAGCCACTAAATCAGACACTGGATCAAACTGCTGTCATGCTCCAATATAAAGGAGGGAAACAAGGTTCTTTATATGCATATGTATACCTGATGGCGAGATTAAGACACAGGGGGTCAAATGTTAGCCCAACCAGTTTATTACAATTACTAGTTGCTTAGGGGTATGGGGAAGGGAAGGTGGGTGATAGAAAAGAGATGAAAAGCAAGGAGACCTGGCAGAAAGCAAAAAAGAGAGAGNCTGCTTTCTTATCAACAAGTTTAGCTGCCTCCTCATTCTTGTATTAGTTTGATTTATGCCCACCCCCATTTCTAAGTTTTGTTCTCTGTTTGTGTAACATATCTGGCCCAACAGATAAATCAGCAGGGAGTAGCACCTTAGTTACCGTGTACAAGTGTTATCAGCCTTCACGGTGATCAGTTTCTCCAAGTCATACCCCGAAAAAGACTGTTTGCCCCTATTTCTGCTTATCTTTACAACCATAAACAGACATTGAGGTGCCACAACAACCAGTTAGATGATTTGCAGTTGTCAATTATAGTCTTATAACCAGAAAGGCCTCATGAAGCAAGCTTTGAGACAACAAAAGCAAAAAGTTTCTGTACTTCACAACTGCCCAGAGACCAATCTGGCCTGGCCTTGAATGCTTCCAAGGATGGGGCACCTACAGCTTCTCTGGGTAATCTGTTTCAGTGCCTCATCACCCTATGAGTAAAAAGTTTCCTCCTAACATCTAATGTAAATTTTTCTCCTTTAATTTTAAACTGTTACCCCTTGTCCTTTCGCTATCTGTACATGTAAAAAGTCAGCCTTTCTTCTTTTTACAAGTACTGTTTATAAGTACCTTTAAGTACTGATAGGTCACAATGAGGTCTCCCCAGATCTTTCTTTTCTCCAAGCTGAACAAGCTCCCTCAGCCTTACTTCACAGGGAAAGAGGCTCCAGCCTCCTCACTGCCTTTGCGGCTCCCCTCTGGACCCACTCCAAAGGCTCCATGTCTGCCTTGTGATGAGGGCTGCATACCTGGATGCTCCATCTGGGGCTTCACAAGAGCAGAATAGAGGGGGACGATCTCCTCCCTCTCTCTGCTGGTCACCCCTCTTTTCACACAGCACAGGATACTGTCAGCCTTCTGGACTATAAGAGCACACTGCTGGCTTGTGCCAACACTTCTATTGTGAAGAAGTCTTCTACTTCTGCCTGAGACCCTCTCTGCAGGGTTGCTCCCAGTGAGTTCTTCTCCCAGTCTGTACTCCTATCTGGCCTTGCCATGACATGCAGCAGCTTGCACTTAGCCTCGTTGAACCTCATTTGGGCCATGTGGACCGGCTTTTCAAGCCTGTCCAGGCCCTTCTGGATGATATCCTTCCCTTCTGTGGTGTCAGCTGCATCATTCAGCTTGGTGTCACAGGCAAACTTGCTGAGGATGTGCTCAAACCCATTATCTAGGTCGCCGGTAAAGACGTTAAAGAGCTTAGCCGAAGCCAAGCTGGGGGCTGGCCCACCTGGTGAGCCTTACCATCAACTAAACACAAGCACAAAGGAAAAAAAGCCCTTAAACCACCGTTCAGCAACAACACCAGGGCGTTTCAAGTCGTTTCAGGGCTGAAAAGTCTTCTCCATCCCGCTCTGCTCAAGGACAGCAGCGGGGAAACAGACCTCGCTAAAGCTTGCCTACACCCCGCAACCGCCCCGCCCAGAAGCGGAAGTCGCAGCCGCCACAAGGACGGACTGGGGCGGGGGGGCGGGAGCGGCACCGCGGAGCACCGCCTCCCCTCGGCCCGTCACTCCTCCCCGCCGCGCTGGCTGGCGCCCGTCGTTCGGCGCATGCGGGCGGCCGTGTTGCTCAGTCACGGGCCTCCGCCGTTTCCACCGCTCCCTCCGCCTCTGCACCGTAGGGCCCCGCCATGGCTGACCCCCGCCTGAGGCAGATCAAGATCAAAAGCGGCGTCGTGAAGCGGTGAGTGCGCGGAGGCTGCGGGCGCCGCTGGGCCTGGCTCGCGGCCGTGCCCGCTCCTCCGGCGCTGCATCTCGCGCGGGGGCTGCTGTGGCTGTGCCGCAAGTTGCTCAGCAGCTGTCGTCTTCTCCCGCCTCGGGAAGAGGCCTTCCTCCTCCTCCTCCGCCGCCGCCGCCGCTGCCACGGCTGCGGGGTTTTTGTTCCGTCTCCTGGGCGGTTGGAGCGCCGGGAGCAGTCACGCTGCCCTGGCGGGGTCCGAGCGGCCTTGCAGGACTCGTCGGGATGCAGCCGGCCTGGCCTGCTCTACCGCGCGAACGCTGAAATACTCGTCGGTCGGTAGTCCACGCCGCCAAGTTGGTTGTGGGTTCGGTACCCGCCGCTCGGTTTTATCTGCTCTTAGCACCTCTAAGAAGCGTGCAGTTTATCCGTGTGAATCCTTCTTGTTATGATCATCAGGAATAGCCTTTGGTGTAAAATACTTGCTCACAGGCGTTAGGGCGTGCTGAGTCTGCACTGGCTCAGGCGTGGACAGGAGTTGCAGTGCGTGCCAAATCAGGATGTCGAGTAGTATGGTCTCATGCAATCGTCTTTGTATTATAACTTATTTCAGTTGGTAAAAGCTTAAGTGTAAAGTAGGTATGCTTTCTAACACCTATCGGCTGGGAAGCCTGCACTTAAGCACTAGCAAAGTGACATGTGCTAACATGTACAAAGGCTTATTGTTTTTTACGTTTGAGTTTCTGGTCTCAAAATGCAGAGCAGGTCTCAAGTGCTGCTGTAAACAAGAATCTGATGGTGTGGTTCCAATACCCAGTTTCCCGTCACTGTGCAGGGTGTGCATATCATGGACTCACATTGTTTTTCAGACAGGAATTTTTAGTGCAGTCTGATGAAATGGCTGTGCGGGTGCTTTTTGTTTCTTCTGTGACCTGGGTTTTCAGTTCCTTCTGTGACCTGGGTTGTGCTTACTGGCCTGACTGGACAGCAACATTGTAAATGCTTCTTCCCATATTTAAGTGAGTGGTGTGCTGTGTCTGTGTTTTATAGGCAGAGTGATCTGACGTGTGTAAAAGCTACAAGTGCTCAGGCTATTTTTTTTTGTGTTCTTTCATTTAGTCAAAAGAGTAGTTTATTGGTGTCTTCTGAGGGAGCTGATGTATCTGGTAAATCACAGAATGATCTGATGGTTTGAGTTGGAAGGGACCTTTAAGATCATCTAGTTCCAACACCCCTGCAATAGCAGGGACATCTCCCTTTTGACCAGGTTGCTCAAAGACCCATCCATCCATGTTTCCAGGGAGGGGGTATTCACAGTCTCACTGGGCAGCCTGTTCCAAGTCAAGAATATCTCTTCTAGCTTTGCCTTTTATGACCTGGTGAGAGACCACTCTTTCTCATAACCTCAGAACTGAAATGCAGAATCTCGAAAGTGTGCAGCCTCTAAAATGCTTGGGTTACTAACAACTGTGGTAAGATTATTTGCTAAATTACAGTGTGAAAGTATTCTCCAGCTTATTATTTCCAACAACAGGCATCTTTTATTAAGAAACTCAACTTGGATAATCAAGAACCACCCACTGTGAAATGAATGAAGTGTGTTCTCCAGGGAGCAAGGTGACTTTCTTTACCAGTGTTGTGCCTTAACAGAATGACAATACATCCTTGACTTGGCAAATGGGGCTTTGGAAAAGAAATTATGATTGTTTTACTTTTTTTTTTCTTATTCAGGCAAGTGAAATTATTTGTTAACTTAAAGCAAAGTCTTAAGGAGTGAGAAGTTAATAAATAGTGAACAAACAGCAGACCTAATGGACCAGCACTAAAGGCAGAGTCCCTTCCTTTTTGTCAGCGCCAGCTGTAAGCCTTTAACATCTCATTGCAAAGAGACACAGTAAGCAAAAGCCCTAAAGAGGTGATCTTTCTTTTCAAATAACATTTAACTCTTAAAAACTGAAATACAGAAGTGTGAACAAGAAATGTCAAGTAGTTTGTAGAAGTTCCTGTAGTTGCTTGTTGCTGCTGCTTGATAGTTTAACTGAAAGAACTACATGATAATACCTAATAGCTTTTCAGATGACCATTTACTTCATATAGTATCACAAAAGCTACCTGAACAAGATTTTCCTTCTAGTCTGTAGACTGTGAAACAGGGGAGGTGTGCACCAGGTAACGAGGCCCTAGTCAGTGCTGGTGCAGGCCTGTATGCTAGCGTGTTGAATACTTGCTATTTGGCTGTGCCACTTTGGGCCTGAAAACAGTCCTATGGTCCCAGTGCAATTGTGCAGGAAAGATAACAGTACATGGAGCTAGCTTAGTGTCTGCATGCCATTGTCCTCAGTGCTTCTAGATCTGAGATAAGTATATACTTCTCAGTTTAAATTTCTCTGCTTCTGCAGTTTCAGTGAGTCTGAGAGAGCTGATTAGAACTGAGTAGTGTGTCGCACAGGGTCTGTCGTGGGGCAGATACACAAACATTTCAAAACAATGGGTGAGATATTGAAGCAACCAGTGTAACATGTTCCACTGATTCATGAGCTGCAGTAGCACTAATGCATGATGATTGTGCCAGCGAGATGCGTACCAGCCCGAGTCTTCTTCACCCAGCAGGGTGGCACAGTGCTTACCAAAGAGGCGTCCCTATCCCGGTGGAGGAAGAGGGACACAGCTTCGCATCTCTAACCTCCCTGTTCTCCTTCAGGCTCTTTTCCTTTCTCTTCCCCACATGTCCCNTTAAAGCAAAGTCTTAAGGAGTGAGAAGTTAATAAATAGTGAACAAACAGCAGACCTAATGGACCAGCACTAAAGGCAGAGTCCCTTCCTTTTTGTCAGCGCCAGCTGTAAGCCTTTAACATCTCATTGCAAAGAGACACAGTAAGCAAAAGCCCTAAAGAGGTGATCTTTCTTTTCAAATAACATTTAACTCTTAAAAACTGAAATACAGAAGTGTGAACAAGAAATGTCAAGTAGTTTGTAGAAGTTCCTGTAGTTGCTTGTTGCTGCTGCTTGATAGTTTAACTGAAAGAACTACATGATAATACCTAATAGCTTTTCAGATGACCATTTACTTCATATAGTATCACAAAAGCTACCTGAACAAGATTTTCCTTCTAGTCTGTAGACTGTGAAACAGGGGAGGTGTGCACCAGGTAACGAGGCCCTAGTCAGTGCTGGTGCAGGCCTGTATGCTAGCGTGTTGAATACTTGCTATTTGGCTGTGCCACTTTGGGCCTGAAAACAGTCCTATGGTCCCAGTGCAATTGTGCAGGAAAGATAACAGTACATGGAGCTAGCTTAGTGTCTGCATGCCATTGTCCTCAGTGCTTCTAGATCTGAGATAAGTATATACTTCTCAGTTTAAATTTCTCTGCTTCTGCAGTTTCAGTGAGTCTGAGAGAGCTGATTAGAACTGAGTAGTGTGTCGCACAGGGTCTGTCGTGGGGCAGATACACAAACATTTCAAAACAATGGGTGAGATATTGAAGCAACCAGTGTAACATGTTCCACTGATTCATGAGCTGCAGTAGCACTAATGCATGATGATTGTGCCAGCGAGATGCGTACCAGCCCGAGTCTTCTTCACCCAGCAGGGTGGCACAGTGCTTACCAAAGAGGCGTCCCTATCCCGGTGGAGGAAGAGGGACACAGCTTCGCATCTCTAACCTCCCTGTTCTCCTTCAGGCTCTTTTCCTTTCTCTTCCCCACATGTCCCGATATGTTTCAATTCCTGATGTTTAATATGATTTGGGTGCGGAGTCAAGTACTACAGTCAGGTATGCTTAGCATGTTCTTTTTCATTGTTTTGTTTAGTGTAGCTCTTCCCTCTGTTGACTTAATACATGGAAATCCATGGATTTTTTGTTTTAATACTATTGCAATATTGTTGCATCTGAGTTACAAAGTAAGCTGCTGAAGTTGCTGTTATTAGTCCATTTACAATTATACTAACACTTATATAAATAATATAAAATACTTTTTTTTCCTCCACCTTTTATCTGAATTTTCTGTATATGATATATTCAGTGTATGTTGGAAAATGGTTCTTTGTTACCTTAAAACTAGTTTTACTTATCTCTCTGGATTGCATTCCTTTGATCACTGCTTGACTATAGTCAAGCTGTTCGCTGTTCTTGGGTATTTCCATACCTTCTTGTGCCTTTGTTTTCAAGGGCTCTGCTATCATCCTGCTCTTATCTGATCTTCTGTGCTGCTTTTTATTTATTTATTTATTTTGGTTCAACATTGGAAACAGCTGATTCTTACTAAAATACACTTGTTAGTGAAAGAAAGCCAATACAGTAGTGTCATGCTACTCAATTATATGAAACTGAGCAAGAGCACAAAGTGGAACCTGGTCAGAATTATTGTTAAACACTTAGAAGAAGACTCCTGGCTGGCCAAGACAAGCCCAGCCAAAGCCTAACTATTCCTGAAAACTACTTTGTTAGCCAATGCAAATTCTGTGGCCACTTAAGAGTAACGATAACAAAATGTTTAATAAGTTTCAGCATGGTTTAGGGCCACTTCGTATGTGGGTAGTCGTCTGAAGTGAAAGTATTGCCAGTTGTGACAGGAGAAGACTTAGCTTTGGGCCTGGTCTTATACCAACCTACAGCTGAGCTGCTGTATCGCAGCTTCCTCCTTAGAGGGTCACACATTTGTGTATTTCAGGGTGTTGATACACTAAAAAGTGAACTAGACTTAAAGAAAAATGTTGTTTTGAAGGATGGGGCCTGCTAGGACAAGCTTGCCACACAACTGCATACAAAATGTGTGATGAATTCAAGTGCAGTCAACAGGATTCAGATTTGCTTTTTGCTGTGTGACTAAGAAATCACTCTCAGTTTGAGTTTTGTTTGGTAACAGTACACAGATCTATAGACAGTCTGCAGTAGCTGGCCTACCGTAAGGAAAGGTAACAATTTTTCAAGGCTCATTAGAGCCCATGCGGGCAGGCTTAAAGTTAAATTTCTTGTTTTCTTCTTGGTAACCCTGCAGATCTTTTTAAAAATTCCACTTCAGTTTCCAGCAGAATAGTACTGTGATTAAGCACGTTATTACCATAAGTTAGTTTGATGCATCCACAGAATCTGTACTTTTATTGTATAGTCTGAGCACATGAGACGTGGACTGTTTATAGCTCAGTTTTCATAGGTCTTAGTGACAGCAGCAGCTGCTCACTTCTGCAGCAGTTGCACACAGGTGCAGGAAGAGGGATGGTTCTGTCCCACTCCACCTCTCCTCAGACTAGAAGCTTTGTTCAGTACTCCATACTACACCTTCTGTTCATGTGACTTGAGTAAATTTAGGAACATTCATATTTTCCCCTCATTCAGAACTAGAGATTCCATATAGGTATTTATTCATAATGTTTGAGAGGACACATAGAGTACTAATAAACATACCAAAAACAACTGACTTAGTACTTCAGTTAATTTTCCTTGTATTTTTCTGAGTTTGCAATTTAGAAAACTGCATGGAATTTAGTCTGTAATGCTGATTTTCAGTCACATTCAGAGCTCAGACTATACAAGTATATCAAAATAGTTAAGGGTCAAGAACCACTAGGATGTTCTGAATTTTCTTGACATTTCGGTTATCTGGTTTTAATCAATTGCTGTAGCTCATTCTTTTCCTATGAGTTACCTAACTCATCACTTTTTTTGAGTTAAGTATAAAGGAGCTGTTTAATGTGAGGTGTTTTTTAATCTGTGTATCTCTTTGTGTATCCTTCTCAAGAGACTTTTCTGTTGTAGTTCTGGATAATTTACTTACCTTTGTGTTTCTTCCTTGTTACATATTAATGAAAAGAACTTTAAATGGGGAGAATTGCTTGCATTTTCAGCCAAAATTAATAGCCAGGTGGTTGCATACTTTCATTAGCCAGCATTCAGATGAGTAGATGTGAGGAGTGTGAATAATAATGTTTGTTGTATTTGTTATTTATGTCTTCGGAAGAAATACTTGTTTAATCACTTCAAAATAGTCTTACTCTCAGTAATCCAAGCTCAAAAACCTGCTTTGAAGTAAATAAATTGATCTTAAAATAAATAAATAAATCTTATACTCATTTCAGATCAGCAAGGGTTTTAAAAACTACTGTGAACAAAGTAAGTTGGGGCGTGTGAAAATAGCACTGATATTTGCCCATAGTTTCCATCTGGTTAAATGGAAGTGACACCAGTAGATTAGAATGAGACTAAGACAATTCACATTGCAATTGTGTTAGTTTAACTTTAACAATCTTTTAACACTCTTGTTTAAATGTGGCTGACATACCATAATTACAAATCTACAAGCCTTGATTATAGAATTTTACATCATGAACCTATGGGGAAAGTGTATTGATTTTTGTGAAGCAGCCCTTTTTAAAACCACCTTTCTAAAACTATGGAATCTTCCTAAGGTTGCTTTTTTGCCTGTAGCAATGGTATTGATACTGCTTTTTCTCTTTGTAAAATATCACCATTCTAAGTTACACTGTCGTGGTTAATAAAGAAAGTTCTGAAAGTTACACAATACAGTTGATTTCTTTTGTAAACATAAATCTAAACTTTTTAAAGTTTGAATTATTTTGCTGCTGAGTTCGGGATACATTTTGTACAGGTCACATGCAAACATTGCAGAGTGGACTCTTGCTAACTTAAGAACAAAAATAGTTAATTTTCTTGGTTACCCAGGAACTACGCTACCTCTGGTGAAGATCTCGCAGTTTTCCCATGTTCTGTACGCCACACGAATTGTGACTGCTGCTGTGCGTGTTTCACGTTAGTCGTGGGCACCAGTTCTGACTCTTTCTATTAATAAATTGATAAGAAACTCGTGCCTCCTTTCTTTATTCTCATTATAGTTAGAAGATTTTGTGTAGCAACTGCTGATTCACTCAACTGATGGAAGGGGCTGGGATATCCTGTATTACGTGGGTATTGGGGAATGATCTGCAGAGCTGCTCAGCTATTCTGAGTCAGCATGATAAAGCTATTTCATGTGTTTACACTGCTTATCCAAAAGCACAGGAATTCAGGAGGGCCAATACATTGCTTGCAGTGTTGCATACATGCTGACTCTGTATGCAAATTAAATAATGCTCATGCACTTTGAGAAAGGTTGTTGCAGCTGGTGTCTGGGGTTGTCACCAGCTCCATCCTGGAGTTCTAACAATACACCCTATAAATTGGGTCCAATTCTGGACAGATTTGTTTGTTAGTCCAGAGCTACTTAGATATGGTTTAAATACCTCCTGTAGCGCTCATGGCATCATACAGAAAGTCTTGAGATGGCCATGCATTTGAAGGCTGCTACAGTCTTCTGGAATTACTTTCTGTCCGTGTAAAAACTTCTGTGTGTGAACTAGATTAAAACACTGCAACTGCATTTACACAGTACTGTCTGACTTAACATCTGTTAACATATAGCTGACAGCTCAAATAACTAATTTAAGGGTAGCTACAATCTGATTCTATTCTCCAGAAGCATTGCTATTTTTTTTTTGAAGGATTTCTATTTTTATGTGTTTTTAAATGTATGCTTTCTTTTAAATTTCAGGACTACCAAACAACATATGCATAATTTTTTTTTTTTTAATTTTGTTTTTCTTTCTTTAAATAGCTGTGAGAAGAACACCATTTTTGTTTATTTTTTTTCTCTTGTGAAAATTGCATAGATTCTTTTCAAAAATGATCTTTATTTTATTTGGTTTACCTTTCTGAGTAAACGTAGACTTTGGTTGCTTTGGGGGGAAATTTAAATTAGTAATGCCTGGACCTCAGATAGATTGAGTTCTTCATATTTCTTCCTCCATTTCTTCTTCTGAAAAAAAACAAACAAACTACAAAAAAAAAAGCAACACCTGGGTCAAGCTGACCTTGCTATCATGACAAGCGAGAGGATGTAAGGATGGAGCACAGCCCTGACAAAAAGGACTTGGCTGATAAGAAGCTGGAGATGAGCCAGCAGTGTGCACTCACAACCCAGAAAGTCAACTGTATCCCGGGCTGCATCAAAAGAAGCATGGCCCACAGGGTGAGAGCAGCAGTACTCTGTGCTGGTGGGACCTCACCTAGAATACTGCACCCAGATATGGAGTCTTCAGTACAGGAGAGATGTGAACCTGTTGGAGCACATACCAAGAAGGGCTACAGAAATTATCTGAGGGATAAAACACCTCTCCTATGAGGACGGGCTGAGAGAACTGGGGCTGGTCAGCCTGCAGAAGAGAAGGCTTTGGGAAAACCTAAGAACATGGGCTATAGAAAAAAGAGGACAGGCTCTTTTGCAGGATCTGTTGTGGTGGGACA